>QFET01003106.1:0-10032 GCA_003316355.1 Tuber calosporum
TGGTGACTGGATCTGTGATGGGAATCTTTGGTCTTGATAGGGTTTGAGAAGTGAGATGTGGATGGTGTTGTGTATTCTCATTGATGGGGGAAAGTCCAGCTTAAATGCACTATTCCCCACTCTTGCCAAGATCTTGAAGGGCCTCATCTTTCTGTAATCGAGAGTCTTGCATGGTCTTGTGGTCCTTACATTCCTTGGTAGGAACTATACCATATCTCCTGATTTCAAATTCGGATCGGGTTTTCTGTGTTGATCGTAATTTTCTTTCTGTCGAAGTTGTGCGGTCACCATTTTCTCGCGTATGGTATCGTGCCATTGGTTCATTTCGTTTGCCGGTATCTTCCGATCCGGTATCAGATGACCACTTGCGTCATGTTTCGGGTGTTGTCCGTAGTTTGCAAAGAAGGGTGTTGTCTTAATTGTGTCTTGTTGTCCATTATTGTATGCAAACTCCGCAAATGGTAGTAGTTCGTTCCAATTATCTTGTTGATAATTGACGTATGCTCTCAGGTATTGTTCCAGGATAGCATTGGTTCTTTCAGTCTGTCCGTCCGTTTGTGGATGGTACGCTGTGCTTAGTTTTCTTTCGATTCCTAACCTCATGGCAGTTTCCTTCCATAGGTCCGAGGAACAATGTCCCCCTGTCGGTGATGATATCTTGCGGTAGTCCGTGTAACCGAAAGATTTCTTTTGCAAAGGTTTGCGCGAATTGTTTTGTCGTCATATCTTTCCTGCATGCAATAAAATGACTCATTTTTGTCAGTCTGTCGATGACTACCAAGATAGTGTCATAGCCGTCCGATTCTGGTAAATCTGTGGTAAAATCCATTGAAATTGACTTTCAAGGCTTATCGGGTGCTTCGTTTAATTGTAGTTGACCATACGGAGCATGTCGGGATGATTTCGTTCTTTGACAAATGTCGCAGTTCTTGACATATTTCTTGATCGTTTCCCGCATTCCGGGCCAGTAGTAACTGCGACTGATGAGTTCCGTGGTCTTTGCTGTCCCTCCATGTCCTGCTTGTAGAATGTCGTGATTCTTTCTGATAAGTTCTGTCCTTATCTTCTCTTCTTCTGGTACCCAAATCTTGTTCTGGTACCATAGGCAGTCATCCTTCCATTGGCATAGCTCCAAGGCTACATCATTCATTTCTTTTGTTCCTTGTTCGAGTGCTTTTCTTATCTCCTGTATGTGCGGGTCCTTCCTACCCTGTTCCTTAAGAGTTCTCATCTCTTCTCTGGGAAAGCTAACCGTATCCATTTCCTGTATCCTTATCTCCTCAAACTATTTTTCTTGTGGTAATAGGATCCTTCGTTTCTGTTTGATCCTGTTGTCATCTTCTTCTGGTGCATCTTGACTTCTTCTTGTCAATGCGTCCGGCTTGCCGCTTTCCATTCCTGGCCGATATTCGATTCGTAAATTGTATTGGCTTAACTTCTCGCTCCACCGGATCTCTAGTTCATTGAGATCTTTTGTTGTCGTGAACGGGACCAGATTCTTATGGTCAGTGAGGATCCTTGTTTTGTGATGGCTTCCTAACACATATCTTCTCCATTCCTTGAGTGCCTGTACTATGGCCAAGAGTTCTTTGTCATGAATATCGTAGTTGCATTCCGCATTCGTCATTGTCTTTGATCGGAATGCCACGGGTCGCCATTTTTCGTCTTCGCAGTGTTGCGATAAAATACCTGAACAGACATACTTCGATGCATCTGTTTCAATCATAATCGGTCTTTCGGGATTGTAATGGGTGAGTACGGGTGCCGTCATTATTTTTTGTCTGATTGTATCGAACGCCTCGCTTTCTGCTGTACCCCACTTCCATTTTGCATTTTTCTTCGTCAGATTATATAGAGGTTTTGCTGTCCTGCTAAACCCCTCGATGAATCTTCGGTAAAAGTTGCAGAATCCCATAAATCTTTGGATATCGGTCTTGTTTTTCGGAATCGCCTATTCCCATATGGCTGCTGTCTTGATAGGATCCATCCGGACTCCTTCTTGGTCGATAATAAATCCTAAGTATTCCACTTCCGTCTTCTGGAATTCACACTTAGTTGGCTTGATTCTCATTCCGGATTTTCCAATCGCTTCCAGGATCCTTCCCACGTCTTTCTGGTGTTGTTCCATTGTTTCTGAATACACCAACACGTCTTCCAAATAGACTATGCAGCATATGTCTAAGAATCGATGTAACGTCTGATTGATCCATCTCTGGAGTGTTCCCGGTGCGTTGGTCAAGCCGAATGGCATTACCAAGTATTTGTAAGTTCCGTATCTTGTCGCGAATGTAGTTTTCCACTCATCTCCTTTCTTGATTCGCACATTATGGTATGCATCCTTAATATCAAGCTTCGTAAAGTATCGGGCACTGTTTAGCCTGTCCCAGGCTTCACCGATGAGTGGTAGTGGCTACCGATCTTTTTTCGTGACTGCGTTAAGTCCTCTGTAATCTACGCATAGTTGTAATTTTCCGTCCTTTTTCTTGACAAAAAGGATGGGTGCTCCCGTTTCCGCGAAGGAGTCTCGTATCCATCCCCTATCCAAATTCTGTTTCAAATAGCTCCTCAATTCTTCCAGTTCCGCCGCTCCTAGTGGATATAACCTTTTTGCTGGGATTGTCTTTCCTTTTTCTAGGTTAATCTCGTGGTCCACTCCTTTTCTGTAAGGCGGTAACGTGGTTTTTTCTTTCTCTTCGAAGAGATCCAGGTATTGGTGATATACCTCTGGTATCATCTGTTCTGAGGGTTCTTTCCCTTGGTACTTTTTGGCCTTAATAGCCAGTTCGGTACTGACATTCATTGCCTTCAAATCGCATTGGCCGTCCTCCTGGTTCCACTTTAGGATACCTGTGATCTCTCCTCTTCTGTAGAACTTCCCAAAAGCTTGGGCCGAGATCTCGCAGATCTCTATTCGTTTCCTGTCCTTTTTTGTTTCTTCCCGGGTACCTTCTGACTCGTTTCTGTCCCGGTCTCTCTGGTGGTCCGTACTCCTGAATCCTTTGTCTCCTCGTTCAGTCTTTGCAAGTACTTCGACTTCCTTGCATTCCCCGTCCAGGTATCTTTCACATATCAGTTGTGCTATCCTGTCACCGGAGTTGACTGTGTAGTCTTCGTCCCCGAGGTTCACCATTGCTACCTTCAGTTCACCTGTATAATCCGCATCTATTACACCCGCGTTGGTTATGAGCCTGTTCTTGACTGCTAACCCGCTTCGTAGTGCAATGCGCCCGTAAGTGCCCTGTGGTAATCCGATGGCTATTCCGGTTCGGATGACTTCTTGCCCTTTGGCTCGTATCGTTGCTCTTGCACTAGCGTAGAGGTCGTGTCCTGCCGCCCTCAGTGAGCCTCTCGTAGGCATCGTTACCTCTTTGGTCAATCTTTTGACTAGGATCTGTTTATCCGTTTTTGCCTGAACCGTTGAGAACTTCATATCTAAGTTCTCCTCCTGTGCTTCCGCTTCTGGGACTGTAAAGACCCTCGGTGACTCTTTTAAACACCAGGTCGTGCATCTCTCACTATCAAACGTGATGGTTCCCTTTCCCCAATCAATTGAGGGACTATGTTCTCTCAACCATGGCATTCCGAGAACTACGTCATGGTTTTGTAAATTTGCCACTTGGAAGTTAATCATTTCCCTATGGCTACCAATGTCCATAGGTACTGTCGTCGTATGAGTAACTGGACCCATCGCGCTGAGTTTGCTGTCCGCCAGGTAAATTTCTCGTTGTATGGCTTTCGCCATAGGCATGCCGTACTTTTCGCATACCTCCTTATCAATAAAGTCCTCAGTCGCTCCTGAGTCAATCATTCCGTTGATGCTGATAATCTTGTCTCTGCCATGTAGTCGCATTTTTACAATGACATGGTCGTTTTCGTGTTCCAGTGATTGCGTGTTGTTTAATGCTGGGTAGAAGTTTCGTATCTCGATGGGTTTCTTTTTCCCCTTGTCCCTCAGACCATCGCTTACTGGGGACCGTCGTCTTTTTCCTCTTCGTTCTTTTCGGTTTCGAGATCCATTTCGCGGATTACTGTTCTTTGTTTCCATCGCCGGTTCTGAACCCGACCGACTGTCCTCGCCGGATATTCTTTTTCGTCTTTTGGGTTGGTGCAGTTTCTCATCAAGTGTTCTGGCTTCGCACATGCCATACACAGATTGTTGTTTCTTCTCCTCCAGTATTCGGTCTTTGATATGTTAAGAGCTTGTTTTCGCCTAGTCACATCTAGGTCCATTGGATCTCCTCGAGGCTCCTGTAGTCGTTGGGTCTTAAAGGTGCCGTCGTAGTTTCTGGCGTTGTCGTATGTTTTGGTCTTTGACCTTCCTTGCACATGTTTGAAAACGTTCAAGCGGTTTTCTTGATTAATGTCCCATACCGCCATTTCTTCAGTTGTCGTGAAGTCTTGAGCCCTCATGGCCCAAGCGTTCTGAATTTCTTCGTGTAAGCCTCTTAGGAAGGCTCTTCCCAAGGTTGCTTCGTCGTATTCTGCTTCTGTTGCCAATAGTCATAACTCGTTCCAGAAATCAGTCACATTCCGGCTCCCTTGCTTGATTTTCTCGATTTTATTTCTTGCCGTTTCCCTAGCATCCTCCTCGCCGAATTGGATGCGTAGAGTGGCTTGAAATTCTGCCTAGTTATTCCATGTAGTTGGGGTCTTTCCTTCCACATATGGAGTAATCCATTTGCCTGCTGATTCCCACAGTAGGGATTTGGCGAAGTCCACTTTTAATCCGTCTTCATTTTCTCCCCATCCTAGTGATGTGTAGTACATTGCAAGTTGGACTAGCCATGCTCGCAGTTTGGTACGGTCTCCTGTAAACGTATCTGGGGTTTTGATTTTTGATCTCCGCACCGTCTGTTCCTGTCGATTTTCCTGAACCGTTCTGATCAACTAAGGGAGTTGTTCTCTCATGAGAGATATCATATCCGCTGGTTCTGCTACCCCCGACATTCTGTTTATTGGGGATGCTCCTGAGTTTATTGACCCTGATCTTGATCTTGCTTCCAGGGTGACCGGGCTTTGAGGTCTTGGGGATACTTCTCGCGATATCTCGCTTAAGGCTTGTCCAAGTTCTGCTAGTAGTCCTAAGAAAGTCTGTGGATCGTTGAAGTCAGGTACTTCTGTATCTGTAGGTGAATCCGTTTTGTATTCGTTAAGTGTCGCAAAGGATGCAACCAAATGTTACAAACCTCTCCTTAGTCTGCCGGACAAGGCACACTATCTTCTTTAACAGCAACAGGTAACGATACGTACCGCTCGTCTTACCGCTCTTCAGGTCTCGTAGCCTTATGTCGCCTAGGGAACGCTGAGTCCTTTCACTCCTAGCCCGTACGACTGCTCAGTAGCGATATGTTTCTTGAATCACCTTTCGGTCGGTGATATAAACGGATAGTCGTAGTAAGAATAAAGTATTGATTGAACTAATAGATAAAATATAACATAGGAAGTAACTTAGGTGGTTGCGTGAAGAGCTAGCTATCTGTGTCCGTGACCCTCCTTATATAGGCGCTCTTCCCTTAACCCTAACCCTGGTGACTTTACTATGAGTCACCTCTTTACTATGACTGCCGTGTGAGTCATAGTATAACAAACATCCTATGACTCACAATTTGAGTCATAGTATACACTCCCCATAGTATCCAATTTCCATACAAGGTCATGTGCGCAAATCGCGTCACATGCGTGAAACTCCTGACTCATACTTGTAGTCAGGTGCGAAAGTCATAACATCATAAACATAAATCAAATCAAACATTCATAATCATAAATGAACTCACAAATGGTGAGTCCTGTGAAACATTCCATATGGCTAAGTCATGATTTGTGACACTGGGGACCGCTTACTATTTGTACACTTTTTTTGGTCCTTATGTTGGCAAGAAAAGTGTAGTATTTTTAGAGACTTCAGTCATGGTCTAAAAAGTGTGAACAGAGTTTAACACTGAAGATGTATGACCCTACTACATCAAATGATCCCCTAGTTTATCTATGATTCACACAGTGTCAAACACTCAACTTGCAACTGTAGATAGCCTTGGACCTCTTTGCAAAATGAACTAAGTTCGAGTTGATACTGCCTATTTATGAACCTCATATAGAATACTAGGTGCTCACTCTGCATGACTGTCTTTCTTGCATATATGCACTCTGGTCTAGATGCATTTGGATTATCAAGAATGTGCAATACCTAATAAACCCTCTTGGATATCATACTCTATCATCGTTCACACAGGCTAAGTAGTTTTGGAAATGATCCTACTTCTTGCCAGTATGTGTTGTAGCCAATATCGTCACCTCCTGGCGCTATCTACCATCACATCTTTAGACTCCAAAGTCAAGTACAATATCCCTTATGTGTAATATTATTTCATATAGTAGCACTAGTAATACTCCCTTATGGGCAATCTTTTTTTTCCCACAAATCCTTCATTGTATTTATCTTAATTCCTGCAACAATTATGATATCCCACTTGCTCTGTTTACTTGTTCGAAAAACCTTGTTCTCTCCTATAAATTACCGCAACTGTTCAACACTTCTAGTAGGTTGGAATCTGAATTTACAGAAAATCCAACTATTTTTGACCAATAAAATCATGACAATGTGAAAATTCGCAGGACTAAAAAAGCGACCCGTTCCTTGTTAAAATACTTCAGCGCCATATAGGTCAAGTTTTGAGGTAAGCTGATGTGAATTCTCTCTCTTTGGTTCGAGGCTTTCAAGATCGAATCTTGACTTTACTGCCGTGTTATCAGTCACAGTGGATCCCAATTGTGCTATCTACACCAAATCAGGTATAGTGCTCGGCCGGCTGGCCGGTAAGGAACTCCGATAGTACGAAATTCGGGCAACCTGAGCTTCGGCGACAAAAATCCATCATTTTGGGTTGACGTGAGTTTTCCCATTTAATAGTGCTGCACTGAACCAAAACGTTTCATCCGAAACTTGTTCTTGCACTAGATTTGGTGAGATATACCGGTAGGCATTTTCGCACGGGCGACAACGTTACCCTTGTTTGAGGCAATTCGCGTTTAGACATCGGCTAGGGGATTACATTGTGCTCAGCACCTTAAAGACATAGATGAGATTGAGCTTATCATCTCAATTGTGTCGACTGGTGTGGGTTTTTGTGGGGACTCTATTTGAAAACTTACATGGGAACTTGACACCTCCCACCGGTTACTTGACTAACATTTTCTCCATGGCCACTCAGTTTTTGTGAGTTCTGTAAAAAAAAAAAAAAATTGTCATATTCGGGTTGATAGTGCACTGTAAAATTTTGGTAGATTGTCGAAGGAATTGGCCTTCCCCGGGTGGGGGATAGGAATAGATGTTTCTGGTGTGAGGGCTTATCGGGGCAGACGTTTTGATCAGTATCTTATGATACAATGAAACACACCGCGGCGAGAAAGATATCTGGTTAACCACACACACGCGCATTGGTTTTCCATCTTGCTCTCTTCGGAACCGGCAGTCCCTTTTCCTCGGGCCAATGATTACTGCTCTTCTGTCAGTCTTGGCCAAAGGCGCAGAGGTCTAGGATTGTGTGAAGACTTAATTAGTTGGTATGACGGCCTTCACTATATACGTATATTGAATCCAGCGTCTCCTGAGCACTCATTTACCTTTCATTTTCTACCCATCGAGCTCTTTGGCGCTTCCTTACCCTTGTCCTTTAGATCCTCCTCCCCGCCTACTTGTCTGTAGACTTTCTCCGGCTTTAGGAACTGCTTCCCTTCCGTCTTTAGATCTTTCATCCCCAAGCCCCTTTGCCTTCTTCTCTCTAGGTTTCTGCACCTCTAGCTTCTTGAGGCCCCCAAAATCCCACAGCTTTCCAACCTCGTTCGGCGGGCCCTTCGCAATATCCGACCAATAAGCGACGGGCTTCTGAGTTCTCTCATTGATGCCCATAAGAGGGGTCTTGATGACGATTTTCTTGTATGCCCTCCTTTTGAACCTCAGAGATAATTTGCGGCTGGAGTTTTGAGTGCTGGAAGTAAGATTAATCTTGCGCCTTGGTGGTATTGGCTCCTCCGCTCCACAAACAAATCTCTCTAGCTTCTGAATCGTTTTCTCTGGTAGAGGAGGAAGCAATCGTCCGAGAACATATTCCCTATGTCGGCGCAATATATTGGCCACACGGCGTGGGACCAGAGGTCGGCCCCAAGCATTCAATTTCGGTATATCAGGTTCAGCACTGTGGATTGTCGTTCCAACTTGATGCTTCATCAATGCCATCAATTCGTCCGAGATTGGCGGAGGAGCTGTGCGAGACACACCAGGATCAGAGCTCGTGGCTCTATCAAGAATGGGCTTTCCCAAATTTCAGATACAGGTCAGCACTTGAAGTAGCGAAGGGAAGCGGTCCGGAATGTATTGTTCAACCAACCTGTAAAAGCTCATGCCTCCGGCGACCATCTCGCCCATACGCCAGGTCTAGAACCCTCCCCAGTGGTTTATGCTTCCCAGCGTTTGCCTGTTGGAGAAGTGATAAAGAATGGCGAGCTTTTTTAACCTTTTCGTGGATAGTCCAAGCATCTTCTAACTTCTGATTCCTTCGAAAGCCACTTATGATAAGTTTGGTGGTATGGGCTCGGGCAACATCATCAAAGAGAATCGAGGCTTGACGTAATAGGTTCCGGAAGAGATAGATAGGTTCCATTGGGGTAAAACAACACCTCTGCCCAGGACCAGTTGTTTGCTCCTGTGCTCGAGTAGCACGGTAGGGGGTTCGCAGTGGTCAAAGGAAAGATTCTTGGCAGCAATTTCAAGACTGTGGTCGCGTGACTCGACCAATTCTTATCCCCTAATACGGTACTCTAGCGTTGCTGTAGACTTCGGTCTCACTATCTAAATTACTTGCACAGTAGCAAGCCTGAGTGCCCAATGTTGATGCAGTTATGATAAATTTACCCAGCCCATGTACGAGTACTGGCAGTCCTACACAGGGTTTGAAACTACGGGTGTCGTGTCGGACACCAAAAATCAACACTAAATTTTGTGATCATCTGGGTACACTTATTAAGCAAGAATAATAACATTCCTCTTTGGGTTAGATTGGTTGGGTTGAGAAAATATCGCCAGGTTTCTTACCTCATCAGATAAACTGGAGTCAAGATATCACCAGATACAGTTAGCTCGGGCTGTGTTAATTTGACCCAACAGTAGCATCACCGAAAGTCGAGACCGCCCACAAATCCTTCTGTGATTCTCTGGACAATCATAAAGCAGAAACTTTTGAGGACCGGGTTGTGGCTCCTGAGCTAGGGCAGTTTGAAGTTGACCACATTTGGGAATAATACTGGACCATCTTGATGTGTTCTCATGCTTTGTACCTAATACTCGAGTAGTGATCTCTGTTGAACTATTTGAATTGCACTCCTCTTGGCTGCAAACATTTTGCTGTTACGTTACAAGTACCGTATCAGGGTGTCACGCTGCAACCTGGTTCCAAGATTCAAAATAATCCTGTCGGAAGGTGACCTGCGAGAAGAGATTTTGATTTAGGCTGGAATATCTGAAGGCCAAACCTGCTTACCGTAATATGAAAGTATGGACCGGATATATCCATAAAGGGTAGCCACCTAACCATATCCGGGGAGCCACGCGCCCATGTCTCGGAACGCCAGCAAGACGCGCGCCCCTTCTCCGCAGTGGATCGCGACTCCCCTCAGATCTTTTCAGACTCAGATCCCATTTCCACGAAGGAATACTTTTGCATTGACTTTGACCCGTCTGAATTTATCACGCTTGGGGAGTGCGCGATTGGCAGTCACCCTCATCACTTCTTGTCGGTGTCATCCGTCACGTCGCGGTCACTCACAGCCCTCGCTCGTTGTCATTGCCTTTGCTCGACAAGCACTCTACGCGCTCCTCATTCCTGTTGTCGTGTGGCCTACCTGCACTCGTACAAGTATTTGCAAGAAACCTTGGAGGTCACCCGAAGAGGATTGTCCGAAAGTACTTTCAACCCCCCTGCCCCCTCCCTCTCCCTCTCCCTCTCCCTCCTCCCCTACTAGCCCGCTTCTGCATCCCCC
>QFET01003107.1:0-19052 GCA_003316355.1 Tuber calosporum
ACTTATAGTGTGAGTCATGTGCGAAAATCATTACATCATATGACTCACAAATGTGAGTCCTGCGCACGATCAACCAATCACAACATAACAATGATTGCACAAGTGTGCATCATGTGAAACCCCACGACTTCTAATGAGTCATAGTGCGAAATAACACAACCTTGTGACTCATAACTATGAGTCATGCGAAACTCTGCCTTGCTTAGTCACCAATCGTGACATTAGCTCCCCTCTCCCTTAAGCCTAAGTCCCTTCAGGCTTAACGTCCCATCTTCGTCCGGCTTTCTCCAAACCTGCGCAGTTCCTTTTTCAAATTCCGAACTTGATGTTCGGCCGACTGGTAGTTCCTCCGGACTTTCTCTAAGGTGCTGTGTGCCCCCCTAATTATCTGGTCCCGGTCATCGATCATTCTCTGATATGTCCGCATATCAGTTCTTTGGGCCTCGATTGTGGATTCGGCGGTACCAATTTGTTCTCGTAGCCCACGCAACTGTCGTTGCAAACTCTCTTTGTCGGGGATCGTCTCGAGTTCGCTTTTTTCACCCCCCTCTCCCTTCAACTGTGTCCTCACAGTTGTTTTTCTTTTCCTAATACGTGCATCGTTTTCCGTAAGGGGTGCCGCTTCCCCGGTTCGTCTTGGGTAAAACCCAGCATCAATTTTGTCGTGTCTTTGAGTACGACAAGTGTCCTTGAAACAGTGTTTCCAGGATGTCTCCTTGTGTGGTTGTTGCAGTTTGTGCAACTTGGGCTGTCGTGGAAACCAATTGCTTCCTTCCTTGTCGTGTAAATGAGTGTTGCAGGAATCATCGTAACAGGCAGTCCACGAAAGAGCGTTGTGTGCTGCCTCCTTTTCCCTTTCTTCCTGAGTAGCGTATGGCGGGCTGGTAGGGGTAGTAGCCCTGAGGCTATCGCCCCAGCCTTCCTCTGGACCCAATGGCGTTGGGTATTGCCTTGTGAGTTCGATTTTGACTGTAATCCACTCAGGGTTTTCTTGGGTACTGCTGATGGAAACGTTCAATGGCGTTGCTGCCATTGTTGAAGTTTTCCGCAGGGTACCAAGTTTTGTCGTGTTCTGGTAAGTAGCCAGTCCACTTGGCTCTGTATTGTAGGCGTTTTCGGTGTATGTGTGAATCAATGATTTCTTCGAGTTCGTACTTGCTTTCTCCTTCTATCTCGATTGGAGGTGGTGGTGATTGCTTTTGTGAGGGGAACTGATTGTCTTGGTATAGTTCGAGGAGTGAGATGTGGAAGGTGTTGTGGACCTTCATCTGTTGGGGCAAGGCCAGTTTATAAGCACTTGTGCCCACCTTCGTAAGGATCTTGAATGGTCCGATTTTCTTGTAATCCAGCTTCTTGCATGGTCTTGTGGTCCTTATATTCCTTGGCAGTAACCAGACCATGTCGCCTGACTGGAGATTCGGATCGGGTTTTCTGTGTTGATCGTAGTTTTCTTTTTGTCGTAATTGTGCACAGACCATTTCCCGACGCAGGATAGTGTGCAGCTGACCCATCTCTTCCTATTTCGTGGTTTCCTTTGCTATCATGTGGCCTATCGCCTCATGTTCCGGATCTTGTCCGTAGTTTGCGTAGAAGGGTGTGGTCTTAATGGTTTGCTGTTTTCCAATGTTGTATGCAAATTCCGCTAATGGTAGTAATTCCGCCCAGTTATCTTGCTGATAGTTGACATAGGCCCTTAGGTATTGTTCCAGTATTCCGTTCGTTCTTTCGGTTTGTCCGTCGGTTTGTGGATGGAAGGCGGTGCTCATTCTTCGTTCAATTCCAAGGGATATTGTAGTCTCTTTCCACAAGTCTGATGTAAATAGCGTTCCTCTGTCGGTGATGATATCTTGTGGTAGTCCATGGAGTCGGAATATTTCCCGTAGGAATATCTGGACAAATTCTTTGGTGTTCATATCCTTGTTGCAGGGTATGAAATGGCTCATTTTTGTCAAGTGGTCGATGACTACCAGGATGGCGTCATAATCGTCTGATTTCGGCAGGTCCGTGATGAATTCCATTGCTATCGATATCCATGGTTGGTGTGGCGCCTCGTTCGGTTGTAGTAGTCTGTAGGGCGCGTGCCTTATCGCTTTTGTTCTTTGGCATGTATCCCAATTCTTGACATATCTCTTTATGTCGTCTCGCATCTTTGGCCAATAATATCGTCGGGATAGTAGTTCCGTAGTTTTGCTGGTTCCGCCATGCCCAACTGCTGGGTTATCATGATTTTGTCGTATGACTTGAGTTCTGATCTCTTCGTATTCCGGTACCCAAATCTTTCCTGGATGCCATAGGCATCCTTTCTTCCATTCACATGCCCCTAGAGCCACTACTTTCATTTCTTTCTCTCATTTCCTAAGGGCTTCCTGGATTGCTCTTATCTGTCTGTCTTTCGTGCTTGCTTCTCGGATGCCAAAATCTTCAGCGACAAACTTGACCACTTCCATGGCTTCGAAGTATTGTTCTTTTGGGAGTAGGATCCTTTGTTTTTGTTGGATCCTCTCGTCAGTCTTTTTCGTGACATCTTCTGCTCTCCTAGTAAGGGCATCTGGTTTGCCCCCTGCCTTCCCGGGTCAGTATTGTATTTTGATATCGTATTGACTGAGGGTCTCACTCCATCGGATTTGTTTGTCGTTAAGCTCTTTTGTCGTGGTAAATGGTACCAGGTTCTTATGGTCTGTGAGGACTAGGACCTGGTGTCTGCTTCCTTTTGCATATCTTCTCCATTCTTTCAACGCTTGGACAATGGCTAAGAGCTCTTTGTCGTGGATATCGTAGTTGCATTCCGCGGGCGTCATTGTTTTTGACCGGTATGCCACTGGCCTCCATTTTCCATCGCCCCCCTTCTGTGATAGAATGCCAGAGCATACATATTTTGAAGCGTCGGTCTCAATCATAATTTTCTTGGTTGGATCGTAGTGTACCAGTAGTGGGGCTGAAGTAAGTCGCCTGCGCAGTTCATCGAATGCTTTTTGTTGGTTCACGGTCCATTTCCATTTGCAGTGCTTCTTCGTCAGATGATAGAGTGGTTTAGCTATCCGACTAAACCCTTCTATTAATCGTCGATAGAAGTTGCAGAATCCCATAAAGCACTGTATTCCTTCCTTGCTTTCGGGTGGTTTCCATTCCCATATTGCTTTTGTTTTGATAGGATCAACGCTGACTCCGTCCTTGTCGATGATGAAGCCTAGGTATTCGGTTTGTTCCTTGTGAAATTCGCACTTCGATGGCTTCAGTGTCAGCCCTTCTTTTCTCAAGGCTTCCATAATCATCCTGACATGGGTTCGGTGTTGTTCCAGGTTTTCTGAATATATCAGAATATCATATAAATAGACGATACAACTGATATCCAGAAACCTGCTGAGAATCCTATTGACCCATCGCTGAAACGCTGCAGGTGCATTTTTGAGTACGAATGGCATGACCGTGTATTCATATATGCCGTATTTGGTGGTAAAGGTAGTTTTCCATTAGTCTCCGTGTTTGATTCTGATGTTATGATATGCGTTTCGGATGTCTAGTTTAGTAAAGACCTTGGCTTGTCTAAGCCTATAGAGGGCATCTCCTATCAGTGGTAGGGGATATCGGTCTCGTTTGGTGACTTCGTTGAGCCCTCGGTAGTCCACGCATAGCCTTAGCTTGCCGTCTTTCTTCTTACCAAACAGGATTGGTGATCCCCCGTTTGCATAAGAGTCTCGAATCCAGCTCCGGTTCTTGTTGACCCTGATGTATTCTCTTAGTTCTTCCAGCTTTTTTTCGCCCAATGGGTATAGCTTTCTTGCTGGTACTGTTTCTCCTTTTTTGAGGTTGATATCCAAGTCAAGCTTTAGTCGGTGGGGTGGTAGCCGAGTTTCTTCCTCTTCCTTGAACATGTCCAGCTACTGGTGGTATTCCCTAGGTACAATGTTTCTGGTTTTGTCTTTTTCTTGTCCTTTCTGGGCCTTGATAGCCAATTCGGTGCTGACATTGATCTTTTCGATCCTGGTAGGTTCGTTCGTCTTATAATCCCACTTGAGGATTCCTGTGACTTCGCCTCTTCGGTAGAACTTTCCGAATGACGTAGCGGAGATCTCGTTGATCTCAATCTTTTGGCGTTTTGGGTAGTCCGTACTTCCAAACCCTGCTGCGCCTCTCCTAGTAGGAGCCACTTGCTCCACTTCTTCACATTGTCCTATGACAATCTTTTCACATATCAACTGTGCGATGCGGTCTCCCGGCTCAACTGTGTAACTGTCCTTTCCCAGGTTGACCAGGACCACCTTGACTTCACCTGTATAGTCGGCGTCGATTACTCCCGCATTGACAGTAAGCTGGTGTTTAACTGCCAATCCGTTGCGCGGAGCCACCCGCCCATAGGTGCCTTCTTGTAGTCCTATAGCTATCCCGGTATTGACGATTCCTTGTTCTTTTGCCAGTATCGTAATTCTCTCGTCTGCATACAGGTCATGTCCTGCAGCCTTGGCTGACCACTGGGTAGGGAGTGTAGCTGTATTGCTCAATCTTGGATTTTGATGTTCTGGACATCCTTGGCCTGGATAGTGGAGAACTGTATCTCCAAGTTTTCTTCTAGGGCTTCCGATTCAGGGACTAAGTCCACTGCTGGCGAGCTTTCGAGGCATACTCTGGTACACCACTCGCTATCGAACGTGATTTTATTGCTTTCCCAATCGATCTCGGGGTTGTGTCTTCTTAACCATAGCAGCCCTAGCACTGCATCATGGTTGGGTAGATCTGCGATTTGGAAGGTTGCCACTTACCTATGGCTGCCGATGTCCATAGGTATTTCCGCTATATGGGTAATTGGGCCCATAGCGCTCGGCTCCCCGTCTGCAAGGTAGATTTCCCGTATTTCTTTCGCTTTCTTTGTTCGTATGCCGTGTTTGTTGCTGAATTCCTTGTCAATGAAGTTTCCTGTAGCGCCCGAGTCAATCATGCCGTTGATGATGACTGTCTTGTCCTTGCCATGTAAACGCATTTTGACCATGGCATGGTCTTTTTCTTGTTCCAATGTTTCCGTATTTGTAAGTGCCATGTAGATGTTGCCGATTCCGATGGTTTTGGTTTTGTTGTCCCGCAGCCCATCTCTTACTGGGGACTTTCTTCGTTTCCTGACTCTTCAGGTATTTCTCTGATCTCCATTTCGTGTAGGTTGGTTCGTGGTTTCCAGCAAGTATTCTTGGTCTTGCTATTCAACTGCCTAGTATAGTCCTTCTCATCTCTTGCATTTCAGCAATTACTGAGTCTGTGCCCAGGTCTGGCGCATCCTAGGCATAGGTTGTTGTCCCTTCTTCTTGTGAACTCTGCTCGTGAGAGGTTTAGTCATGGACGCCTTCTGGTAGCATCCAGGTCCATTGGGTCGCCTCGGGTTTCCATAGTGTTACCCGACTTCCAGGTTCCGTTATTGTTCCTGGGTGTTTCCTGTTGTTGGATAACGGTACTGTTGTTTCCATGAAGGTGCTTGATCATGTTGATCCGGTTTTCTTTTTCGATTGCCCAGGCTGCAAGGGCATCGACATTTGCCGCTACCATGTGTTCCGCTGCCCATGCGTCCTGGAGCGTCCGGTTAATTGCTTTAAGGAATTGGCGTCTTAGAGTACCATCATCCTCATTCGCCTCTGTAGCTGTGAGGCTAAAGTCATTCCCGTATTCCGTGACTGGTTCCTTGCCTTGCCTCAAGCGGTCGAGTTTTGTCCTAGCTGCATTTTCTGCATCCACATCCCCAAACTGGTCTTTGAGGGCTGTAGTGTAATCTTCATATGTAGTCCAGGTCTCCGGCTTGCGTCCTTCTGCAAATAGGGTTATCCAGCTTGCTGCTGCATCCCTTAACAAGCTCTTGACGTAGGTGATGCGTTCCGTATGTCGTGTTTCTTGTGTTGCTTCAAAGTATAGTTGGCATTGGACTAAGAAGGTTCGTAGTTTGGTCCTTGTTCCAGAGAAGGTAGGAGGTTTCTCGACTTTGATCCGGTTCTTTGTTGTTTCACGCTGGTTGTTTATCAAAGTCAGGATCTCTAGGAACTATGCAGTTGTAAATCCTGCTAGTTGAAATCCTGCTCCTCCAACGGCAGATGCTGGTCCTGGTGCTGACATCCTTTCTGGTCTTGGGGTTACTGGTTCCAGAGATCCTGTTGGTGAGGCCAGCTCAGGGGTCACCGGACTTGTGGTTCTTTGTGACTGGCTTCTGGATAGGGTAGTGCTAATTGCTTCTTCAAGTGCCGGGCCAAGTGTTGAGGTATCGATTTCGCCCTCAACAAGGTCGATGTCGTTGTCTGTAGAGTCAGCCGCTTTGTAGTTGGGATGTTGCTTAGGTGACGCAACCAAATGTTACGATCCTATGCAGTAAGATTGTTCTGCAACAGGTAACTACTTCTCTTTGGGTTGGATGAATATGACAGGGCCGTGGTTGTAGTCCGGTATGGGGCGTGGCGCTAATCTAAGCCACTGGGGTAGGAGTACTATTTTAACGAGTAGTACTAGGCGGAGTTCCACTATTGCTCTTAGGCGTATGCCTACGTTGTCTTGAGAGCTGAACCCTATGATTCCTATCGCACAACGCCAATAGGGAATGGAACATTAAAGAGGTAAAGTAATTGTATAGGGGAGAACTTAGATGGTTGCGTGAAGAGTCCTAACTACAGGTCGCCTAGAGGTCCTTATATAGGCACTCTTCCCTCAACCCTAACCCTGGTGACTCATACCTGTGAGTCACACGACCTCTATGACTCATATTGAGTCATATTATGAAATCCATCAGCTGACTCCTCTGAGTCAACTGCGCTGCGCGCCAACCAATCATAACTCATATAATAAGTCATGTGCTCTAAAGTAGTCACATGCGCGAAACCCATGACTCATAGTGTGAGTCATGTGCGAAAATCATTACATCATATGACTCACAAATGTGAGTCCTGCGCACGATCAACCAATCACAACATAACAAGGATTGCACAAGTGTGCATCATATGAAACCCCATGACTTCTAATGAGTCATAGTGCGAAATATAACAACCTTGTGACTCATAACTATGAGTCATGGGAAACTCTGCCTTGCTTAGTCAGCAATCGTGAAAATCTATTGGAATATACTAACGCAATATTAAGCGAGTATTGCGGGCACGCCTTGATGAGGAGAGGTGGATTTATGAAGGTAGATTGGTAGGTAGTCTGTTCCTTATTCTTCTAAGCAAGAAAAGTGGGCGGTAGCCCCTATATATACAAGAGTGCGCCCTCCTGTTATCTAAAAGAATATAAAAGGGAAATATTCAAGTACGAACGTGTTTTACCCTAACGCCAGTAGGAAAAACATAAGTGTGAACGCATCTGACCCTGAAAACCTGCCAAGAAAATCCCACTAGTTTTAATAAATCTAAAGTGGTGTAAGGGGTTTCGTTGTAGATGATAAGACATAAAGGACGGAACAATAACTGTTAAAAGATGTGATAAGCAAGCGAAATAACCCGAATACCAGATAAAGAGATATATATAAGAATCCTTATTGTAATAATGAAATATAACTGAAATAAACGCACAGTATGTCTTAGATGTAGTAATGTATGCGGTGTAATAGGTATTGCCGAAACACTCACCAAGTAAGATAATATACGCTATGTTCAAGGAAATATTCATATGAAAACGAATAAGAAATTTTAACACTTCCCCTCATTATCTACAGCCCAGAAGTCCCATCAAGCGTGTATGTGCCGGTTTCGCTAAGATTTTGTTACAGATATCGGCGTGGTTTTCTGACGACTCAACTTTTAGTAAAGTGAACGAACCGTGGTCGAGTTCTTCTCGTATTTGTGAAAGTGAACATCGATGTGCTTGGTACGTTCATTGAGTTGATGGTTTGTTGCAAGAAAATAAGCGCCAGTATTATCTGCGTGTAAAGGGATCTGTAAACTTAGTCGAATATCGTTGAGGCCTTTTTGGAATCATTGGATTTGTCGTGTAGCCAGTGACATAGCAACGTATTTTGCTCCGGTAGTAGATGTAGCGACGGATGCCTGTTTCTTGGATCGCCAGGAGATACATGAACCATTTAAGATAACAATGTATCCTGAGAAGGAGCGGCGGGTATAAAGGCAAGTGGCAAAGTCTGTATCAGCATAGAGATCTATAGCCGGAGTTGCGTTGTATGAGTACAGGTAGAATAAACCTTTGTTTTCCGTTCCAGCAAGGTAACGAAGGACGTGTTTAGCGGCCTTTAAGTGTGCTTCAGATGGGCAAGAAGAAAATTTAGAAAGAAATGAAATCGTATAACAGAGGTCGGGTCTTGTGCCAGTGGTGAGGTACATAAGTGATCCTATAACCGATTGGTAAATGGAGGGGTCTGGTATCCGTATGTCTTCGGTCCCTTTTGTAAGTTGAATGCCTATTGGTAAAGGGGTAGAAACGGAACGTGAGTTTTCCATGCCATATCGTTGGAGGATTGACTTGATGTATATTTGCTAGGTAAGATGTATGCTGTCTGGTGTATACGTTATGTGCAAGCCGAGTAGGAAGTTAGCTTCCCCTAGGTCAGTGATCTCGAATGCCTTTTTCAGGTCTTATATCAGGGATGTGACGTGGGGGGAGTCGGCTGCGTGTATGGCAATGTCGTCGACGTAAACCGATACGTAGAGGTCGTGTTTAGCATGGACGAACATGCATGGGTCCAGGGCTGTTGTCGTAAATCCTTTGGAGGTTAAGAATTTTGCGAAGAGAGCATACCATTCATTCGCAGATTGCTTAAGTCAATAAAGACATCGTTTAAGTTTCCATATTGTTTCTCCGTCACGGTACCCAGGTAACGGTCGTAGGTAAACTTCTTCTTTGAGTTCGTCATAGAGGAAATCAGATTTGACATCGAACTGTCGCAGTCGCCATTTGTTTTTGGCGCATAACGCAAGAAGGAAGCGGAGAGATTCACAACGGATGACAGGGGCGAATGTTTCTTCGAAGTCGAAGCCGGGAATTTGTGAAAACCCTTTGGCAACGGCTCTTGCCCGAATCCTTTCGCAAGTCCCATCTGCATTATGTTTAGTCTTGTAAACCCACTTACAATCGATTATCTTTCATCCCATCGGTCTCTCAACAACATCGAAGGTTCCATTCCTTTTTAGTGCATTAATCTTGTCATCCATCGCCGTAGTCCACAGTTCCTTAAGCGTACTGTTGATCGCTTGGTGATACCTGGTGGGATCCTCATCCGGTAGTTCAGTAGCATTTCATCCAAAGCGTACTGGTGGGCGTGAGATTCGTCCTGACCTTGTCTGTGTTTCCGGTTGCTAGTCTGGTAGGACCTCATGTTCTTGAAGTTGTTGTTCCAATGGAGCAGGTTCCAGAGTAGGTGACAGTGTCTTAGTTCGGTCGTAGTTCTCTGGGTGTGGAGGTAATGGAGGAGGATGGATTTCAATCGCTGTTGTGCGGTTGGTAGGTATCGTACTCAGGTCCAATTCCAAAGTCTTACTGTACGATTGCAGGTCTATTGGAAAGGGGGGAGGATGGACCGTCGCAAATTGGGATTCCGGAGTAGGTGTTGTACTTGGCACTTCCGATTGTTCAATCGTTTTAGTGGTCCAGTGTACCTGTCGTGTTTCAGATATCTTATATTGTGAGGGGATGTATATCCGGTATATCCTTTCAGAGGATGTGTATCCAACAAGATAGCCTTCAATCGCCCAGGGCTGTAGCTTCGTTCCTGGTTTTCTAGTCTCCTCAGGTATGTGGACAGAGCATTTGGTCCCGTATGGGCCCAGGTGGTTGATCAACGGCTTTTGGTTGTAAGGAGATTCATAGGGTGTTGATCCTCCTATGGATCAGTTGGGAAGACGGTGTCTGAGGTAAACGGCAGTTGTGATTGCTTCTGCCCAAAGTCGTAGGGTTAAACCTTTTAACATGGACCTAGTGCCGGTTATTATGGTCCTGTTATATCGTTCAGCAATGCCATTTGATTCATGTGAGAAGGGTGGAGATTTGTTATGAAGTATTCCATGCACTTGAAACAGGTTTAGCATTTCATGGTTCACATATTCACCCCGTTATCAGTTCTGAATCGTTTGATTATGGCGTTATCTTGGGTTTGTCGCTCCTGGATAAACTGTTTGAAGATTTTTACCGTATCGGATTTTACCTTGATGGGATAAATCCAGGTGTATTGTGTGCAGTCATCAATGAAGGTGATATAGTACCAAGAATTACCAAAGGATGGTGTAGAGAATTTTCTGCTTAAGTCGGAGTGAATTAACTCGTAGGGGCTTTGGCAATGGTGTTGTGATGGTTCTGGTTTTCATTTGGACGACTTTGAGGTAGTGCAAGTTTCGCATTGCCAACCTGTAGGAACCTTAGGGATATGGGGTATGTCGGAGTATTTGTCGGAGTGAAGGTAGGCTGCTGAGGGATGACCCAAGGCTTCATGCCACTCCTGACAGGTTATTTGGTATGCCTGTTCCTTTCTTTCCTGCACGACATAATCTTGTCTGTCAAGCTTTCCCCATAAAACCTCTTTATTCTCTCCCATGACATACATGTCCTTCCCTGAACTGCATAAAGAAAACCCTTTTCCCAAAGAAACGATAGCGCGCCACAATAACAAATTGCATTGACCCAACTTAAGAACCCAGAGAACACGATGAAGAAAAATAGGAGCTACATGACCATTAGACGTTATGGCCATGAGCTTAACTGTTCCACGGCCATATGACTCTATTACAGAGTCATCGCCTAACTTGACGTTTCCTTTTTCTGGTTCAAAGTTTACAAGAAGGTCTAGGTTGCTTGTCATATGTGAGCTTGCGCCTGTATCGATTACCCAATTGTGTGGGTGAGGGGTCTTTCACGTAGTGGTAAGGGTTGAGGATGTACTGACCGGTTTGAATGTCTCTTCCTTGCCAATCTTGGCGGTATCAATCGCCGTCCTTTCCTTTTTCTTTTGGTTATCGGTCTTGAGTTTCTGACACTCTTTCCAAGTATGCCCTTTATTGCGTGCAGAGGGGTAATGCTTTTTGCAGTATGAGTATTCCTTGGCTGTGACCGATGTGCTGTTTCCCTTTCGTTGGGGTTGTTCCTTCCCTTTTCCTTTGATAGTGGCGGTTTTATACGCATTGTCTTCTTCAGAGTTAATTGAAGTTTTAAGGTCCAACAACCTGTTATAGACATGGTTGTAGCTAAGGTCCACTTTGGTTTAGAGGTTGTCGACGATGTTGTTTATCGACTCGGGAAGGTGCCGGAGAAGGACAGCAGCTTTTGCTTCCGATGACTCGAATACCGTCTTAAACGCAAAAGGTAGGACGTAACGGTCGTTTTCGGTAGCAGAGGTGCAACGGTGTTGCATTCGATTCCAGGAGGTGTCGAACTTGCTGATGTGATCAGCGATGGGTTCAGAAGACTCGTATTTGGTATAGAGAACAGCGTTGGGTTGGTCCAAGAAGGAGAAGGGGTTGTCAGTGTCAAATTTATCCTGGAACACCGTCCAGATTGCGTGCTGCATTTGGTGGGGTGCCTGAAGGATGAGCTATTTTGGATCAATGGTCTCGAGGAAGTAGGCCGATGCCCACCGGTAGCGATTGCGAAATTCATCTATAGCGTCAACATTCATCAGATCCCTGTCTTCATCCCGTATTTCATGGGGGATGGTTTCCGTTCCTTGCACAATGTCCCCGCAGTTGAACAGTCCGAGGACGTACTCGAAGATGTCACGCCATGTGCGGTAGTTTTCTGGCCCAGTCAGCCTTGGGATGGAGCTAAGGTTGTAGCTGGGTGCGAAGCCGCGTTTAGAGTTAATAGCGTGTGTCCGTGCCCTTTGGTCAGTGGGCAGAGGGGTTGCTGGGGGATTGTCTGTCGAAGGTTCAGGGACGGTGGTTGAGGATAAGGCCATGGTAGATTTTGGTTAAACAAGTTGTGTTCTTTGAATCGTTCTCTGTGACTACACACCTCCTTTAAGTCCACACAACTTTTATCAAGCCTGAAAGTAATACGTTCACCTGTCAAGGATTTTTCTGGGAGTGTCCACCCTCAGATGTGCTAACTTCCAAGTAGTTGATAAAGTGTGTGGGGGAGTGGTGGGTAACGCTTGCGCGCACAAAGAGAGGAAAAAGAAGGAGACAGAGGCGAACGGTGAAAAGAGCTCGGTTAAGTAGTGGTTAACGCCGAGAGTGTTTCGCTGAGACTTATGTAATGTTGAGGCCGAGAATGTTTAGTTTCGTCAAGAAGGAGCGTTTCGTCTGGTCGATGTTTCGTGCCAAGAATTAAACTTTGCCGAGAAATATATTTCCGGGTATTACTCTAGTGGGAAACGTGGATCGATGGCAGGACGGGTTTTGCTTCTTGACTGTGATGTTTCGTGATCTATTGGAGGGTGTAAATGTATATCTTAAGGATATAGGAGGCCCGGGCTCATAACCTGTTCAAATGTGTATGGGCACGATCTTATATCTATCGGAATATACTAACGCAATATTAAGCAATTAATGCGGGCACGCCTTGATGAGGAGAGGTGGATTTATGAAGGTAGATTGGTAGGTAGTCTGTTCCTTATTCTTCTAAGTGAGAAAAGTGGGTGGTAGCCCCTATATATACAAGAGTGCGCCCTCCCGTTATCTAAAAGAATATAAAAGGAAAAATATAAGTACGAACGTGTTTTACCGTAACGTCAGTAGGAACAACATAAGTGTGAACGTATTTGACCCTGAAAACCTGCAAAGAAAATCCCAAAAGTTTATATAAATCTAAAGTGGTTGGAGGGGTTTCGTTGTGGATGATAAGACATAAAGGGCGGAACAATAACTGTTAAAATATGTGATAAGCAAGCGAAATAACCCAAATACCAGATAAAGAGATATACATAAGAATCCTTATCGTAATAATGAAATATAACAGAAATAAACACACAGTATGTCCTAGCTGTAGTAATGTATGCGGTGTAATAGGTATTTCTGAAACACTAACCAAGTAAGATAATATACGATATGTTCAAGGAAATATTCATATGAAAACGAATAAGAAATTTTAACAGCCGTAACTCGTCGAATGCTTTCTGTTGTCGTTCGGTCCAGTTCCACTTGATGTCCTTATTTGTGAGTTCATATAAGGGTTTCGATATACAACTGAACCCTTCTATGAACTGTCGATAGAAGTTGCAGATTCCCATAAAGCATTGAATGCCTGTTTTAGTTTCTGGTGGCTTTCATTGCCATATGGCCTGGGTTTAGACAGGGTCGACACTGACTCCTTCTTTGTCGAGAATGAATCCTAAGTATTCCGTACGTTCCTTATGGAACTCGCACTTGGATGGCATAAGCGTGAGTCCCTCCTTTCTCAAGGCTTCTATAACCTTGCGGACTTGGGTTTTGTGTTGATCCTGGTTTTCTGAATATATCAGGATATCATCCAGGTAGACGATAGAGCAGATATCCAGAAATCGACCCAGGATCCGCTTGACCCATCTTTGGAAAGCTGCAGGCGCATTTTTGAGACAGAATGGCATCACCGTATATTCGTATATTGCATATTTTGTTGTGAATGTTGTCTTCCTGTTGTCTCCATCCTTGGTCCTCATATTGTGGTAGGCCTTCCGAATATCCAATTTCGTTAAGATTTCAGCTCCTTGGAGTCGATCCACTGCTTCCCCTATCAATGACAGCGGGTATCGATCTCATTTGGTGACTTCATTGAGTCCTCGGTAGTCCACACAGAGTATTAGTTTGCCATCTTTCTTCTTCAAAAACCGCATTGCGGATCCACCATTTGCGTAAGAGTCCCGGATCCATCATCGGTTTTTATTGACGCGGATGTATTCTCTCAGCTCTTCCAATTCTTTTTCTTCTAATGGGTATAACATTTTTGCTGGCACTGTTTCCCCTTTCTTGAGGTTGATCTCCAAGTCGACCTTGGTACGATATGGGGGCAGCCGAGTTTCTTCTCCTTCCTTGAACATATCCAGGTACTGGTGATATTCCCTTGGTACGATGTTTGTGGTATTCTCTTTTTCTTGTCCTTTCTTGGCCTTGATGGTTAACTCAGTGCTGATATTGATTGCTTCGATCCGACTAGGTTGGTTTGCCTCGTAATCCCATTTGAGGATTCCTCTAACTTCGCCCCTTGGATAGAATTAGCGGAAGGATGTGGCCGAGATCTCATTGATCTCGATTTTTTGGCGTTTTGGTTTGTCGGTACTTCTAAATCCCACTTCGCCTCACATAGTGGGAGCAAGTTGCTCCACTTCTTCGCATTGTCCTATGACAATCTTTTCACATATTAAGTGTGCAATTCTATTTCCTGGCTCAACCGTATAGTCGTCTTTTCCCAGGTTAACCAGTACTACGTTGATCTCACCCGGATAATCGGCATCGATTACTCCCGTGTTGACAGTAATCAAATTTTTAACTGCCAACGCGCTGCGTGAAGAAATCCGCCTATAGGTGCCTTCCGGTAGTTTGATGGCTATTCCGGTACCATCAAGTTTTGCCTCTTTTGCCAGTATCATGACTCTTTCGCTCGCATACAGGTCGTGTCCTGCTGCCTTTGATGATCCCTTGGTAGGTATTGTTGCTGTTTCGTTTAATCTTAGATTTTGATGTTCTGGACATCCTTGGCCTGGATCTTGGAGAATTGCATGGTTAAATTCTCTTCCAGGGCTTCTGCTTCGGGGAATAGGTCTACTGCTGGCGAGCTTTCTAGGCATACTGTTGTACAAATCTCGCTATCGAATGTAATCTTGTTGCTTTCCCAATCGATCATGGGGTTGTGTCTTCTTAACCATGGCAGCCCTAACACCGCCTGATGGTTGGGCAGATCTGTAATTTGGAACGTTGCCACTTCCCTAGGGCTGCCGATGTTCATAGGTACTTCCACTATATGGGTAATTGGTCCCATAGCACTTGGCTCCCCATCCGCAAGGTAGATTTCCAGTATTTCTTTCTCTTTCTTTGTTCGTATACGGTGCTTGTGGCTGAATTCCTTGTCAATAAAGTTTTCTTTGGCGCCCGAGTCAATCATGCCGTTAATGATGACTCTCTTGTCCTTGCCATGTAAACGCATTTTGACCATGGCATGATCTTTTTCTTGACTTAACGTTTCCGTGTATGTAAGTGCCATGTAGATGTTACCGATTCCGATGGTTTTGATTTTGTTGTCGCACAGCCCATCTCTTACTGGGGACTTTCTTCGTTTCCTGACTCTTCAGGTATTTCTCTAATCTCCATTTCGTGTAGGTTGGTTTGTGGTTTCCAGCGATTATTGTTGGTCTTACTGTTGAACTGCCTGGTATATCCTTCTCATCTCTTGTATTTCAGCAATTACTGAATCTGTGCCCAGGTCTGGCGCATCCCAAGCATAGGTGGTTGTTACACATATGGAAAATGGTACAAACTAGTTGATGTGATAGTATATAGAACCGGGAGGTTACTATATGACTACAACCCATGCTGGCAAGAAGTAGTGTCAATTGCAGAGCTACTCAGCTGCAGTGAAAGATCTAGACTCTAATTAGTACTATGACTCTTGATAATCCGCATGCATATGCACTTGAGTGCATATATGCAGGAAAGATGGCCATCCAGACTGATCAACTGGTATTCCGTAAGATGTTTACAACTGGGCTACATCAACTTGAACTTATTTCATTTGGCAAATGAATCGAAGGCTATTTACTGGTGGAGTGCTAGACACACTCAGAATACTAAATAGTTTGGAGGATCATTTGACCGAGCGGGGCATACATTTTCAGGGTCAAACTGGGTTTCCACTTACCATGACCCTGGTCATGATATCTAAGGATACTTCATATATATGGCCAACATAAGTACCGGGAAAATTGTATAAATAGTTAGCAGTTCCCTATAGTTATGGGATCATCAAGCAACGGAGAAGAGACTTTAACAATATATTCAGTTATAGTTAAAAGCAACTTTAAAGCTTTCGAGAAACATCTTTACGCTTTAACTTTATTCTTACCGGAGCTTTCCTGACAACTATCCTACCTTCTCGATACAAGCACGGCCTAATCAACTCAGCAGTACAGAATTGGCTACCCCGTAACACTACATTGTTATTCTCTTGTCACCTAAGCTCTACAATATTCTCACAGCTATTTCATCTTATGCCTGAAGAATACCACGACACTCAAAGCTTTCATCAGTGCAAACATTGTGGGCACTGTAGACCTCTCAGTTTTGACAACGTATTGCCCATCTGTAGGGAAGGATTCGCACTTGACATACGAGCGGTAGCACTCAGACACTTACAAGCTATTCACAACCAATATATGGAAAGAATATATCTGCAAGACGGACAGTGGATAACAACTTTCACCAAACGCAAATAAGAATCTATCCACGATTATATGGAAGATCCTCGACTCAACCCTCAATCTCCTAGTTCAATTTTTGAACCTTTACTGAACCAACAACTAAGAAGTATCTTGGATACTTCACTATCAGGACAAGCTATCCTGAATTTTGATCCATTATCTTCCATATCCTCTTTTGAAGAAATATTGACTACTAACCTTGCGGAAATACTGCTATTTGAAACTGTGGAACCCTCCTGGTTCACTAACTCATTTTTAGTCCCCACACCTGAGGACTTTACACAAATCTACACCTACTTTCATGGGTAAGACTATGTCTGGTACGAATTTCTGGACTGGGATTCTGTGTGGTAAGATTTTTCTTCAGTTCACGACTTTTGTGCCTGGAGGCCAGAGGACTGGCCATTTTAAATTTTCCTATACCGAAACCATTCGGGTTTATAAGCGAGCTGCCATGGCTATGGCACGAGATGACACTCCAATTCCTAGTCCTTTGGGACCTGCACGGATGATTGAAGAGGACGATACAGAATCTACCCCTTCGGTATCGCTAATTCCGTCCCGAAGCCGGACCAGTTCTTTCATTACACATTTGGGTGGTCTACCATCTTGAGTTCAGAAATATGCCGAGCGAGCTAAGAAGCCTATCAGTACTCAAGATAACTTCCAGCAAAATGTGGTGTATGCATTGCGCCACCTGGACCAATCCTTGAAAGAAAGTGCAGAAGAAAATCATAAATCGATCTCAGCTTTATTACAGGAGGCCAGGCAAGGGTTCACAATGCTAGAATTGTTGCAAAGCCGTATGGCTAGGGGTGAGGTTATCAATAATGCTGAAATACAGGAAAGCCGCCGAGCACTTGAACGCTTGAGTGGCGATACTGAGAGGGAGCAGCAAAGGTTACGTGACCAGGTTCAGGAAGAATTCCGACGCCAACAGGCACAACAGGAACAATAGGCCAATATCTCAGAAACAAGGGATCGGATTCTGGAAAAAGCCCTAATAGACCTAAATGCTAAATTACACCAGCAGGAACAGGAATGGAATCGAAGGATGAATGAGTAACAAGAAATTGCAGCTCAACAACTAAGGCCACAAGGCGAAGGTATGAAGGCATACCTGGATGCCTTGGTACGACAACTGGCCGATAAACCAGTTCCAGTACCGACTCAGCATGCGCCCAGTGATGGTGATCCAGGACCTTCTAACTGAGGGCAACCATCGATTCTACTGGAACAGGGCACAGTTCCAACTAAGGAATCAGCATCGACACCTAGGAGGGATAAGGGAAAAGGAGTGGACCATGGAGGAAATAACCTACCACCGCCACCACCACCAGGACATCTTGGAGATGCCCCAGACCCAGATGATGATGGGTCCGATAGTGATGGAGGGGATGGACAGGGCAGAAAGGGCGGCAGGCCGGAACGCGCTCCCCGTTTACTATCTATTCCCAGAAACGATGTACCCGAGGATACGTTAACTTAGGCTTTCTTGGAACGTATCAGTGGACTCTCCCGACTAGGAAAGCTAATAGCGGAACCACCCTACCTCTTTGAAGGACATGACAACCAAGATGTTCGAAATTGGTTGACAGTCTGTAAAGACTTTTTCAATCGCAACCCTACACAGTGGGAAAATCATGCACACCGAATAGTTTTTGCCTTAGGGAAAACAAAGGATAACAAAGCAGCACCCTTCTCGGAAAAATACCAGAAGGTGATGGCTGGATTAGGTGGATACACTCGAGACCCGGACTATTCCATATGGGATCGATTTCGGCAAGATATCACAAAGCTATATATTAGCATTGAGGAGGAAACACGAGCCCTAGAAGAAATGACCAAGGTAGTCTATAAGGGAAAGATAGACACTTATCTTCTGCTCGTCAAAAACCTAAACATCAAATCCGGACTTACTGGAATTGGTTGGAGGGTGTGAGTTGAAAGCAAACTTTCTGAAGAAATTTTGCGACAGTTATCCCATCTAAAATTGTCGTGCAATGAAGAATGGATGGAAACCATAACGGAAGTTGGCAGACAGGAGGAGGAATTTCTGGAACGGCGAAAATTATCCAAAGGAGAACCCTCATCCAGTGGAACACCTAAGTGAAAGCACGATGGCAACAGTAAAGGGATCAACACCAAACAAGGATACAACTACTAGAGACAAAAAAACAACCCATCACGATGGAAAACTGCTAAGGCTAACCCATCTACAAAGAAAACGGGATTGCAACCCAAAGATGAGCATACAGACTGGAAGAAGGCACATGATGGAATCTCGCAAGAGGTGGTCGATAAGCGAAAAGCGAGGAAGGAATGCACTTGCTGTGGCCTCAACAACCACACCTGGCGAGAGTGTCGAAAGGATATAGTTGTAGCCAGGGCTTTCGCTAAACAGACGAAACAGGACCGACCAAAATTTTCACGCAAACCGCAGACGGCAACGCTCATAGGAAGACCTAAACAACTAAAGGTTAACAACATATAAAGCGGAGCCTCACCTCGGTTATGGGAATTATCGGATACTGAAATGTCCTTAAATGGCACCAATGGCGACTGCGATTAGGTATTCGGGGTACCAGGAAATTGGTGACTGGAATCGAAAATAGGGGATCCCTCTAGGCTAGGGAGTGAGGAGTTGTCACAAATTGTGACTTAGCAATATGGAATTTTTCACATGACTCATGATTTGAGAGATCATTTATGATTATGATGTTTGATTTGATTTATGTTTATGGTTTCATGACTCACGATTGTGAGGTCA
>QFET01003107.1:19140-45734 GCA_003316355.1 Tuber calosporum
ATGCTTCCTCTGTTAGCATGTTGTTGGACAGGATGTTTGTGCTTTTGTTTAGTTTTCCTAGCTACAATCTTTTGTATTTAAAAAGCCTGCAATCCCTTAAGGATTTGGACTCTCAAGCCTTACAGGACTATCATCTTTAATACTACAAGTTGAATGGTCACTCTATTAGTTCTATACCTTTCACCTTGTCTATTGAAGACCAATCCATCAACGCTTCTCCCCCTATCCTAATAGTATCTTCAGAGTCCCTTTAGGATTCTCGAGATACTTGGGAGTAGGTTACATTTTTTGACTGTTCAACTCAAGAATACCTTTGATCTTCGGCAGAGGACTGATCACCCTTCGCCTACCTTGACCCTGCAGTACTAGTACACCTCCCTGTTTCCAAGAAAGCCTTGAGAGGACTCCTGGCTAGACCAGCTCACCCTAGCTAGCAACCATTTCGCTTCCAAGAGATACCAGAAGGTGCTTCACTAGAAGACCGGTAGCATCCTCCTCAGGACCCCAAAGTCCAGCGCCAGTACCCCCACCTGCTCCACCATCTGGGGACTCAGAACTATCTTCAGTAGATAGCAGCAGCAGCGAAGAAGAAGACCAACACCAAGCCCAAGACCATGCCCAAGGCCAAGCTCCAGACCAAGTCCAAGTCCAAGCTCAAGTCCAAGAACATGTCCAAGAACAGCTCCACCAAGAAGTCCAATCCAAGAAAGAACCAAGGTCAGAATCAGAATCAGATTCCGGTCCAGAGGACACTCCAGGTCTAGCACCCCCACCTTCGCCACCTAGACCACCCAGTCTACCAAGAAAACCCTGAGAACCAAGCCCTGCACCAGACGATTTACCTAGTCCACCAAGTCCACCAAGTAATCCAAGCCCTGCACCCATCGCCATGTCAGTCCCCCCTGCGGGAAATAATCGCCTTAAATGGCCTGCAACATTTAAATTCACAGGAGAAGGAAAAGATCGAGATCCATTGAGAATCAAGTCATTGTTCAACACAGTCCATCGATACATCGCCAGCTTTGGCATAACTGACGATACCCCTGAAGCCCTGCAATACTATGGAGCCTATTGCAGAGAGAAAGCTCTCGATAAATTCACCTAATATGAACTATCCCAAGGAGACTACACAGTTGCTGGACTCAAACAGAAATTCGAGGCCTACTTTCTTCCTTCTACATCCACAGATACCATCTATGAACAGTGGCTACAAGTCAAGCAAACTACCGGTGGAAAAACAGCACAGATTACCGACATTGTAATCAGACTTGAAACCTTGAGAGAAAGTCTCCCCCAGGAACAATTTCGGACTATTCAGTGAAGCAGAGACTCCTAGATGCCATGGATATCAAACTCAAGTGAGAAGTGAAACCACACATCACTTCTGATACCTCCTTGGACCAGCTAGTAGAGATAGCGGAAAAGCGAGATGCAATTGCCCACTCTACAGGACTCTATGGAAATCGTCAAGGAAATGCAATATCCAATGCAGTTTCACAACAAGCACCCAAGCGCCCCCAGAATAACACCCAGCGAAATCAACCAAGGTTCTCCAACAATACCTCTCAGCATCAAAGAGTATCCCAGGCGGAGAAGGATCGGCGCAGAAGAGACAAAGACTGTTACTATTGTGGAAAACATGGACACTACTCCGATAACTGCTTTGAGAAGAAGAAGTATAGGAGCACCCAGCAGCGAGGAAATGGAGGCCCTGGAGGAACCAGGAGACTCCAGAATGTTAGAAGAACATACCATACCCAGGAAGACGATCCTAATGCAAAAAAATCAATCACAGTTACCACAAACCATGCAGGACCTAGTGGCATTCAATCCCAAGCCCTCAAAGCATACATCACAGTCAATAGCCTCAAGCAAAGGCATTATTCGATACAGGAACCACAGGAGACAACTTGATATCAGGAAAGTTTGTCACCACCCACCAAATCCCTACCAGAGACCTCGAGACTCCTATCAACCTGAAGATGGCAATTAAAGGATCACGATCAGCAATCAACTATTTTGCAAAGCCTGTCATACAGATTGACAAGGAAAGCGGCGATATCTCTGAAGCCCTAGTCTGTTCCCTGGACAACTATGATATCTTCCTAGGAATGCCTTACCTTACTGCACACCATACTGTAATAGATTGCGGAAAATCTATTATCACCTTCCCTGACAAAGGAATCACCCTGACCTCCAAGAGAGCTACACATGCACGATTTTCAGCCATGAATGAAGCAGATGCCCCTGACTTCATTTCTGAGTTTCCCTCAGTATTCCCTGGCAAGAAAACAGCAGAATTACTACCCTTGAGAGATGTCAACCACCACATCCAGCTGAAAGACACAATTTCGGACCATAATCCGAGATTCTTCACATTCCCTGACAAGATCATGCTAGCATACAGAGCATTAATCGAAGACTGGAAAGCCAAAAGAATCATTTACCCAAGCGAGGCACACAACCCAGTCAACATATTCCCAAAGCTGAAACCCAATGGCGAAATCAGACTGCTTGCAGACCTTGTACCCAGGAATGATATTACTATCAAGGACCATGGAGCGATTCCCAACCAAGCCATGATACTCAGAACTGTTGCCAGAGCAAAGTTCAGATCCACCATTTACCTAGCAAACTGGTACTTCGAAATTCGAGTTCTCCGCAGCGATGAGAAATACAATACCATCAAGACTCCCTTTGGATCCTTTGCATGCAGAGTTATGTTGCAAGGAGATGCCAAAGCCCCTGCTACAGCTATAAGAGTTATAGAGTTTGTCCTAGATGGATTTATTGGAAAATTCGTTTAGGCATACATGGATGACATTACCATCTACTCAGAAACAGTTGAGGACCATATTTCACACATCAGATCAGTCTTGGGAAGACTGAAGCAGCATCAAATCAAAGCATCACCAGCCAAGTGCAAATTCTTCGCCACAAGCTCTCACTCCTAGGACATGTTATAGATGAGAAAGGAATTCATGCAATACCGTGAAAAAATTCGATCCATCCACGACTGGCCTATACCAAAATCAATAAAGGATATTCAGGCCTTTATAGGAGTTGTGATATATCATGCACAATTCCTCCCACACCTTACCTCCCCCACTGCACCCCTCTCGGACTTAATTTTCCAAGATGTATTTAAATGGTGACCCCTGCATGAGGAAGCCTTCAAACAGGTTATGCGCCTGACCAAGGAGACAATTCCGCTCAGCCCCATCTCATATGAGACATCAGCTGATCCAATATACCTCATTACTGACGCATCTAAGGTTGGATCAGGAGCATGGGTTGGCCAACGACCCACTCCTGAGAAAGCATACCCTGCGGCATTCCACAGCAGAAAGTTTGCTACAAGTCAGCTGCACTACCCTGTCCATGAGTTGGAACTTTTGGCGATTGTGGATGCCATTGAGGCATTCCATCCGATTCTATATGGCACCAAGTTCACTGTTGTGTCTGACAACAAGGCACTATCATTTTTCCTGAAACAGACTGACCTACCTTACCGCCAAACTAGATAGTGCATGTTCCTCCAATCTTATGATTTCGATATCATACACAGACCTGGCAAAGACAATGTCCTTACAGATGCACTATCAAGGATCTATGAAGATACCCCAGCTGGAGAAGACCAAATACTCGACGACCCTACAGAGAAGAAGCCTATAAAGACCCCCTCCTCCGCCATGAACAATGTATCAAGACACTACCTCGACATTGCCCATGCCCTAGACCCTTCTTCTGCCCTCACTCTTCAAGTACCCTCTCGCACTCTTACTCCTGAACACCACTCCATGTGGAACTCACATCATGGCACTAGCTCAAACCCTTCCAGCTCCCAAGAAGTGAGTCACTACTCAGATTCTCTTGAACAAGCCATGGGCAAAGCAGCAGATACCCACGAGCTTGCAACCAATGCCATTCAAGGTTGTGAAATCCTCGAGACCTCCTCCCATCTCAGCAATCCTCAAGAGCCATCCCATGCCACAGTACTTATTGAGCAAGCTAAAGCTCAACTGTCTGGCCTTGCGGCAAGAATTAACAATACTCCAGGAGATATGGACCAACTACTGCATCCAGATGCTATCACCAACTGCTTTAAACGAATCCATGATTCTATCACCCTACTGGAATCCCTTGCAATCACCACCTCCGGAAATATCGCCCCCAGCAGCACACCTACTAAACTTGACCCTCAGCCCACACCGGTCCCTCCTCGACCCCCATTCAATGAACTGGACCGATATCTTGAATCTAATAGATACAGAGCCATGCACTGGACTGTGTGTGTCTGGGACGAATACCAAACCCACATGAATGGAAATAATACAGGATACTTTCCCTCAGGATCTCGCAATATTCCAGGACCCTTGCCTCTCTACTCTTCCTCCAACTTTGTCTCCCCTCATCATCCCAAGCGCAGAGCAGAGCACAGATGGGCTGTTCCTCCCCCTCTCCACAATGATGATGGCTACCCAGTCTTTCATACAGTTATTGATAAGGGAAAAGAAAGAGAAAAACCAGATATCGACCAAGGATGGGACCTACCTACTCCAGAAGCACCTGTCAATTATAAGGACTGCTTCTTTGATCAGCCCTCTTCACAGCTTGACCTTCACGCTTTTCAGCTTACCAACTACATGATAGGAAAGTGGTACTCCAGCATTTGAAATGCTACCCAGAATGACCCTCTCCTTGAGGTAGTCACCAAGGCTGTCGACCACCCTGACTGGCTCTTTTATGATGGAGTTCTCGTCAGAAAGGGGAAGGATGACAGTAGAGACTATCCTTATATCCCCTATGAAGTAAGCTATCAAGGTGCTAATATCAGAAGTGAAATTGTGTGCATCACCCATGAACAAATGGCACATATGGGTTGGCAGAAATGTTTTGATTATGCTTCAAGACACTTCTACTGGCTCTCCATGAGGAACGATTTCAAAGACTATATCTGCAGATGCCACCTATGACAGCTCAACAAGCAACCTACCACTGTCCCTGAAGGGTCAGTCACCCCCCTCCCTGTCCCCAGGCAGCCATTCTCGTCCCTTGCAATTGACTTTGCAGGACCATTCCCTAGCGATTCTAAGCCTGAACTCATCATGGTTGTCTTGGACTGATTCAGTGGATTTACCTACCTCATACCAGTCTCCTAGAACATCACAGCTATCGAAACAGCACACACCCTCATTGAGCGAGTTTTCTCCATTCATGGTTTCCCTACCTCCCTAGTCTCTGACAGAGACCACAAGTTTACCTCACGCTTTTGGACACAGCTTATGGCGAATCTTAATGTTGATATCAACATGGCTACTGCTTACCATCACCAGACCAATGGACAGACTGAGCGCAGAATCAGAACTGTTAGCCAATGCCTTAGGAACTATGTCAACCCTAAAGGAACCAAGTAGGTTCGCCACCTACCTCATGTCCAGACTGCAATGAATGCAGCTCCAAGCGATAGCACAGAACTCTCCCCCTTCGAAATTACCTTTGGCAGACTACCAAACCTCCTTCCTAGAGTCAGAGTTCTCCCCACTTCAGTACCTGCAGCAGACGAGATTGCTTCACAGATCATGAAGAATCAACAACTTGCAAGAGATACACTCAAGAAGGCCAGAGCACGCCAAACTACCTCCAGCGAAAACAGAAGAACGGATGGACCCCCAATCATCCCTAACGAAACTCAAGTTATCCTCAAATCAGCACCCTATGTCCATAAGGTTGGACGAAATCACAAGCCAGTTGGACCCTGGTTAGGACCTTTCTCATTGAGCAAAGAACCTGACAGACATAACAACTACAAACTCATACTCCCCCCAGTGATGGCAGGAATCCACCCATGGATCCATCGCAGCCATCTTCGCATTTACCTAAGGCCAAACCCCTTCACCTTCCCAGGAACACCTGAACCCATATCCAAAGAGCCTGTCAACATCGATGCCAGTGGACAAGAGCAATAGGAAATCGAAAAGATGCTCACAGAGCGAATCTATTACAGAAAAAGACAGTTCTTGATCCATTGGAAAGGCTAAGACGAAATCAAGGCAACATGGGAACCCTTCTACAACCTAGAAGGCGCCAGTACCCTCATCAGATCCTACTGGTTCGATACCTACAATGAATCTATACCTTTCAGACTTCCTTGGTCCCATGGCGAGACTTTCTCTGCCTGGACACTTCAGAAACCAGACTATGCCCCCCTCTCACCTGAGCTTGACCCTGACGGATTTTGGAAACCTCTCTAAGACTCAGACTACTCAGAATCCTATACCAACAAAACACTCTCCACCTTGGATGAATCTGAGATGGAAGGCTAACTGCTTCCTGGTATTGTCTTCGCTACAATGGGGCTTATAAAGGTGTAAGGTCCTGACACCAGTGATGGATATATGTTTACTGATTAAGTTATATGTTTTGAAATTGAGTGGAATGCCCCCAAGGCGGGTTGGTCATTAAGCCCTTTCGGATATTCCTTATTTGTTTTGTTTGTTTTATTTCTTTTAAGGGGAATGTAATGGAATCCAACTATGTTTCTACTATTACTACTGACTTGATGTTGGTTATAACATATTTGGGTTTATACCTGATAAGCGCTACTATTTGGTTGTCCCTTCCTACTTGGTTATGACTTCCTAACTGGTTATTCTTTTCTTGTTTCGCTTATCACTACCCCTCCTTGCCTCTACCCATTTAGGTATTGCTATCCTCCTGCTATACCTACTGGATTTGTATAGTAGTAGCGATCTCTTATTCTTTCCTGTTTGGATTCCATTACTTGTTTTGTTAGCTCCATCCTGTCGCTTTTAACCCTCTGTTTTTGGAATATGGTTACCTTGTTATGCTTCCTCTGTTAGCATGTTGTTGGACAGGATGTTTGTGCTTTTGTTTAGTTTTCCTAGCTACAATCTTTGGTATTTAAAGAGCCTGCAATCCCTTAAGGATTCGGACTCTCAAGCCTCACAGGACTATCATCTTTAATACTACACGTTGAACGGTCACTCTATTAGTTCCATACCTTTTACCTTGTCTATTGAAGACCAATCCATCGACGCTTCTCCCCGTATCCTAATAGTATCTTCAGAGTCCCTTTGGGATTCTCGAGATACTTGGGAGTAGGTTACAAGAATGTTGAGAGTCTGTACAAAATATGTTGTCGGCGATGAAAACTGTTCGGGTGGGCACATTTTATGCTATTTCTCTATGGCTGTAGGAGGTGGCTAGTGGCTATGTAGAGGCTGATGTACATGATTAGATATTGTTGTTGTGCGTAGATGGTAGTTGTATAGAGGTTTTTGTTAAACCATTTTTGATAACTTTATTTGGTATTAACACCCAGGATGTATAAAGGGCTATGATTTCTTTTGCATATACTAGTTTGATGAGAAGTTTAGGGAAGTATATTGTCCACTGGCATAGTCAGAGAGTGTATTTGACACAATGGTAAATGGGTATAAGGAACAGGATGTAGGTATGGGGAACATGAACCTTTGTTGTAAGGGGTGGGATTCAGTCCAGATCATTTATGGGTAGTGTTTGATAGATTGGATAGAAGCAGCTGGCATGCCAGTCAATGTCTGTAGTCTGAGGAGGTTCAGGTAAATATCAAATATCAACCTATATATCTTAAGGAACCCAGTGAGGAAAACATTGTGCACAAGGCTGGCTTGAAACACAGACGCTTGGTTGCCAGATTCTGGATTGATGATCCAAATAGTGAGAGATAACAACCTCTTATATTGAACCATACCAATACGCACTCTATTATTACTATGTTGAATGGTATAGCAGATATAGATGGCTCCCACATATGGACTGAAGCAAAACACCTTGTTAACTTCATACCTCAGTAGGATAATCTCGGTCATGATTCCAGATACTGGTCATCAGACCTTGAATGCAGGACTTGCAATGTTTTACAAGTGAAGAAGCATATCAGTGATAAGAATGGATAACAACTGTTCAATCTAGTTCATCAGGTATTTCACTTGTTGCTGCTGTCAGCCTGTCAATCGTATATTCAACACATATTTGAGAAAGCCAGACACCCCAAGATCTTCAGGCTGGTAAGACAGTTGGAGGCACAAAGGGTGATTCCCACATTTGTTTAGAGTGACAGTACCTCAACATCTGACCATGGTTTAATGTGTGACAGGATGTCATCACCTATAAAAAGCAGCAGTTGAAGATGAATATTTTATTTGGTAATATTGATTGATTGTTTAGTTTTGTTTTATTTATTTTGTTTTGTTTTGTTTTATTTTGTTTGTTATTTTGTTTCAGGTATAAGCTTAGATGAGTGATGCCAAGTCGAATAAAAGGCTTGATCCAGTCCCTCCCTACTTGTATCGTACACCAAAGCATGGTTTGCCGACTCGGGTTTATCACCGACCGACTAACATCGACCACTAATCCCCATATCGTGCCATGTCCGTTCACGCATACTCTACGTACGCACATACATAGGTAAACGCAGGCTTAACAAAACTAGGTACAAGTAACTGTACGAAGAAACTAACTGTAAACGAACCAAAACCCCGCTCCTGAAACTACGATACACTTTCTACGAGTACGATGGTACACTACAGTGGCTCGTAGTAAGCAACAAGCAACAAGCAACAAGTATCCGAAGACAGATATGGAAAGTGGGGGTAGGGAACTTGTACTTGTATAGACGCTCAGATACTCCTCCCTCTACATTATGGATCTTTCTCAATTTTGTTGAAATCATCATTTCTAGTATGATATTCGTAATTCTTACTTTTATGTACTATGTCTGAGCACATCCTCTCGCCTCCCCTCCCCTCTACCAGTACGCAAGGTAGAGATATCCGGACGGTATCCCGTACTGTAACAGTATCCGAGAACCCCTCTTCGTATCGCGGCTCTCGTGGTGGTAGTGCAGGAATACCCGGTTTTTACCGCCCCCCCTCCACCCCCCGGCCGCCGGCTGCGGAGGGGCTTGGTTGGTACAAGCACGGTACAGGCATAATGAACCCGAACACGGATCAAAAATCAGGATGGTAAAAAATTCTCTGCCCAGTCTGAGTATAGTATATCGTAGTAGTATTATCGTAAATTCTGAATTAAAATGTTTCGGGCTCTTGGTTATGCTTTTTGCACGGGTATCAGAGCTCGCATCGAATTTCAGAACATGGGGAGGGGGGGCTTTTCTACATAAAAAGCTTGTTTCGTTGGTGGAAAACATAGGGTGTCACTCGTGTTGCCTGTCTGGGTAATATCTATGATATGCTGGGGGTTTTTTTTTTCCTCATGTAAAAATGGTTCAACTACTTTGGAGATATCATACTCCCTACTTCCTTACAAACTTCTACTTGATCGATAAAATACATTTGTAGTTTCTATTCCTCCACATCCTTTCCATAATCTTTATTATTATTATTATTATTAGGGGTAAAGTTTAAAGTGTTCGGGGCTCATACACAGGTTCGTCCGTCAGCTACATATGCGCTGAAATCAAAGACCACCCACCCGGACAGTTGATATCGCCGAGACGGGTCTCCTCAACAATTCTGCGTTTTATCGAACGAATTCCTGACCCGGGACCGGACCAAACAGTTGCATTGAAGATGTATGATACTGTACGAGTATAACACGTGGTGAACAGTGCGGTTGAAACAAACAAACAAGCAAGGACCCTTCAAGACTCCCAATATTTTTCACGAAACAGACAAACCAAAACACACAACCACCATACAGTGCTCGAGTATGTAGCTGCATATAATATCATACAAGCGACCTCTCAGCTATTTTTCTCGGTCCCGGAAAACCTGAGTGAGTATATATAATAAGCACCCAATCTTGTATCCCAACCGACAGATGGTCACCTACGGTAGTCTCTCTTCTCGAGAGACTGTCGAGATTGAAATTTTCGTTCCACACGTTCAGGGGGCGTGTATAAGTACCGTATTGTCTTGCCGATTTTTGATTTCCTTCCTTCCTGGATGCGGGGGGGGGATTCGGGCCGGGGGGGGTGTTTTTGATTTTCCCTGGATCGTATTGTCATATTATCATAATTTCGGATGGAGATGGAGAGGAGGGGAGGGAGGGGGTACAAGTATCTTGCGGTACTAGAGTGGGTTGAAGTGAATTGATTGGGATAGGGGGGTGTTATTTGGTACATATGAATACTTGTATCATAGGTGGATATGATATTCAACATGGCCAGGCGGGACGGGGGATATTTGTGCCGGATGTAAACATGTCTCATCTCCGAGGCATGGTACAGTACTCGAGTCTGGCAATCAGCACCGTGCCGTATAGTACTATACTCGTATATCATACTAGTTAAAAAAAAAGAAAAGCCCCCCGTCTCATTTTCAAATACCGATACGGCGCTAGTACGGTACGATACAAGCACTGATACACCAGAGACTTCCAGGCCACGAGACAAGTACAAGTACTGTCCTGTACTTTCTATCATACGTTCGGGAAAAGAAAATAAAATAAAAAGTAACCCGACAGATTATAAGCATAACCAAAAATGGTACTACCCATACGGTACAACTCCCCTCGGGTCACTTCCAAAAGTAGCCGAGCAATTTCACGGTGACGCCGCGGTATGATATGATACATACCCAAAGACACTCATTTCGTTTACAATCCTATCGGCACGGTACCCGTGCCCCACTACGATAGTACCGTAAAAACTCTTGGAATCCACTATCTCCGAAACCGTGTGGCACTGGGGGGGCATGGGTTAAGCGAATGGTAACACAGGGCCGAGTGACAGGCCATGATTCCGAAATGAGACAACAGGCGGAGTCAATATAATACGAGATTCAATGGTTCAATGTTAGTCTGACTTACTATCACCAACAGTGACAATTGTAATTAAACATTGCTGTCGCTATTGTGAGTTTTCTGAAGGGGATTCTGAGTGATATGCGAGCAAGCCAGAGCAAGGACACAAAGGGAGTATAGTGTAGGTCTTACTAAGAGTCATCCGGTAATTAGGGAGATATCATAGCACCACTTGGGGATGGGATAAAAGGATGTAAAATATAATAAATATGGGGAACTGAATACCGTTGGGCAAAGTCTGAATTAGCATAAACTCCATTAACTCTTTGAGTCCGATTGCTACCTACCTTGAACGAACCCTGAATTTTCTCTTCAAATCTGTGTTGCTATCCGGAACGGCCAAAATTTGAAGAATCTGTCTGATACAGCAGGCATTCTGTAACCACAGGTAAGGCATGAATGGAAAGAAATTTGAAACTCATACAGATTCTTACAAGATAATAGGGTATTCAGTATATTGAGATCCAGGACAGTGCGGCATGACGGTATACATTATGCTCAGTTATGATGAAATTCAACTCCAAGCAGCAAAGAAACGACGAGGTCCTAGGCCAAAACCCATTAAACAAAGAATACTACGCCAGCAAGACCTAAAGCTGATCAGGTATATAGAGCGAACCTATAGCCAACGTCAGAAAATCAGGGTACTCGTATTTTTGGAGCATTACCAAATCCCAATGCACGGACATGGTTCCACACACCGACCAACCCAGAAGGAAGCCTCAGATATCTATCAAATTCCCCAGCGTACTATTAGCAATTGGGTCAACCGGAAGGATTTGATAGAAGGAGTAGGGTTTAATTCACTTGAGCAAGTGCAAGTGCCTGCTATCGTGAGTCATTGTTGGTGGCCAGAACTTGAAAGTACCTTGTATGAGGACTTTTTAAAGTGGAGGGGAGAGGGGAAAATAGTTCGTCGAAATTGGTTTAGGGTACAGGCAGGATTTTGGTTTCGAGAACTGTATCCCCAGGTGGACCCAGAGGTATTCAGCTTTAGCAATGGTTGGTTTCGAGGGTTTCTTGGGCGACATAAAATTAGTTTACGCAGTATTACGAAAAAAGCACAAAAAATACCCAGCGAGTACCAAGCCCTAGTAATCAATTGGCTTCGATTCAATCGTCGGAATTCGCAGCCACGAGACACTTGTTTTTTTGATATTGTTCTAAATCATCCAGTTGGCTGCTTTGAGTTATCCAACATCTGTAATCTCGATGAGACACCGATTCCTTTTGAGTATCTGGAGGGAAAAACCTATGACTTTACAGGAGCAAAAACAATTTGGGCAAAGAGTTCTCAAAGTGGTTGGGATAAAAGACAAGCATCTTTGGTGCTATGTGTCTTTGCCCATGGGATTCCAAGGGTTCCACCTATGGTTATATTCCGTGGCAAAGGTGAACGCTTGGGAGATGAAAGATTCCACTATCACCCTGGTATTGAGGTTGAGTTTAACGAAAAAGCTTATATGAACGATTCACTTTTTCTCTACTATATTGAACACCTTTTGGTTCCTGTCCTAGGGGTTGACCAACACTTTTTTCACTTGATTTAATGGGGTCCCATAAGACCCCTGCTGTACTCGACAAACTAAAAGCTCACAATATAACACCCTTCCTCATTCCCGGAGGCTGTACTAGTCTCTTTCAACCCCTGGACGTTGCCATCAATAAACAATTCAAAGAAATCATGCGTGAATTGACGGATACGGCAATCTTCGATACAGAAACTATTGAAAGTTTTGAGAAATGGACTATTAAGCAGCGCCGAATCCTTACAACATCCTGCGTTGGTAATGCCTTCTACCGCTTCCACCTTGAAAAAGGTGATATTATCCGTCGAGTCTTCCGCAAAGTTGGGCTCTCCCTCCCAATCGATAGTAGTCATGATTTCGAACTTGATATTAAAGGCTTTTCGGGATTACAAATTGGAGATTGGACTCAAGACTGTAGTGTAGTCGATGAGGCCAGTGACATAAGAGAACTTCAGGATTATGATGAAAGTATTGAATTTGTTGATAGTTTAGAATAACATTTTTTTCATCTTGTCTTTTTTCATCTCATGTTTTTTTTAGTCTGTTGTCCGATGTTCAAGACATGTATGATTCATTGTTGTCGATCCTACCCAAATCGACAATCCACGACATCGGCCATCTGTTTCACTTTCAAGCCACACGGTTTCGGAGATAGTGGATTCCAAGAGTTTTTACGGTACTATTACATCTGGAAGGTAGGATAGGCTATCCGCCCGCCCGCACGTTATCAAAAGGAGAAGACCTCGGTATGCAAAAATAGTGTAAGCTGTCATCCCGGAACCTTCATGACATACCATGGTAGAGTACAGGTGCCCGGGACATGCTTCGTGCAGTCGGTATGGGATAGGGAGATGGGAAAGTGACAGGGTGGAGAAGGGGTACTAGAAGGGTCTTGATAAGGTCAAGAGAGAGCACTGGGATGAGTTCCTTGTAAATGCAAAGAAAAAATGATATATTATGGACAGCTCACTAGTATACAAAACAGTGTGCTCAGAATAGGGTTTCCTGGTTGGGTGAACCTTATGCTAGGAAGAATTGAAAAGAAAGGGTATGCAACAGTTCTTTCTGCTATCAGATAACTCAGTCAGCTTGCCAGTCATGTAGAGGGAAATACTAGGGGAGAAAGATAGATTGGGATAGATGGAAGTAGTATGACACTTGCAAAGTACAGTAATAAGTCAGCCCCTCGAATTTTATCAGGTACGATATGGAGTATAAAGAGGCATTGACTGGATAAACTAAGATAATATAATCTCTACCCTGATAAAGGATATTGGAGAGTGAGATATATACAAAACAATGATCAAAATGTTGATTGGGGTAATTCTCATAAAACTGAACACTTACAATTATATGGACAGAACAAGCTTCAGGGTTTTTTTTCTGGTATAGAATTTTTCCCTAGAATAGCAGATCAAATAGTCAATAGGAGATTAATGAGAGTGGAATAAAAACAGGATTTATACTGCTTGAATCAAATGGAAAGTCTACCACTTAGGTCAATGGTAAATATCATATTGTCTCAACTATACTAGATCAAAGAAGTCCAGTAAGTAAAGAGGTAAGTATTTATACTCTTAGCAAATCTAAAAGGTGGTTTCAATAATATGAACTATAATAAGTTGATGGACAAACTTCAAGAGTTGGGTAAAATGCTACTATACACAAGCAAATGGACAGAGAGTTTTATAGTAATAAGAGAAATATACTTGGCTACCTTAGAAGTTACAGGCAGGAGCATATATTCAACTGTGGAATATTACAAGGATTATTAAAATTCCTAACCCTGTTCATCATATATATCTAGCTATTGTACCTAGCAAATTATATATAAGAATAATTTATCACATGATATATGAAATGGCTTTCAGATCGCAGTAGTGTTGCAATCACGTCAATTGAATGCAAGAATACCGAAGGTAGAGGTTGGTGCAATAATTGCAAAGATCTGTAGCTAGAGTCCATCTTCTAGTACAGTGAAAAAAGAATTCACATACTGGAGGAAGAAAAGGGGAAAGCCTTCCAGATTAGAGAGTAATAATTCCAAACATGTACTATTATGCCCTTAGGAATATTAATTAGATAGTTATATTACTAGCTTTCCAACAAGGAAGAAAATTCACCATGGCGAGGATGGTGTCTCTTGAACATACAGGTTTTAGGAGGATTGGCTATTAGTCACAATCTGATAAAGGCCTTTTTCTATATAGTACTAAAAGGCTGGCCAAAGGTATGAATTTTTAACATTATGGTATATGAAGGAATTCCTGATTCAGACTAAAAAAATGATAGGCAAAATGCGAATATTTGCATTAGGATAAACGTGTAAGCTACGAAAGTCTTTTTATACACTTAACATAACAGTTGTGTTGGTGCAGGCCTGTCTAAACAATATCAATTATGGTATATATTAAACAATTAAGAAGGATGGCAAGCTCATAGCTAGTGACAGCTATTACTACTTATCAAGTCAGACTACTGATGAATGAAGTAACAGCTATAGCAATAATATCCTTCCCTTATGTAAAAGTCCTGAAGAAACCAACTTACCTAGCTCAAATCACTTCTAAAAATGCATCAGGATATGATAAGATACAGGAGAAGTTGACGAAAGATGTATAGAAGTGGCGGATAGAAGTGGATTATATCCACCCTATTATCATTATAGGCCTCAATACAAATCCTGTTAGAGTTTGATAATACTTTCTATATTCCAAGCTATCAGGATACACCAGACAGAGCCTACAAGCACTACCTGAATGTACATACAGACTGGTCAAATCAAGAACAAGATCAAACCTGCCCCATATACCAAGGGGAGCCAGAAATTCCGGAACATATAACAATATGCCATTCGCTATCTATTCCCAGTTAGCGACATCCAGAATTGACATTTTGAATAACCCAGAATGGACCCCATAGAAGAGGAGTAAGAAAGTATATGCTTTGATAAAGAGCCCCATTTCTTATCTTATCGAAAATGTGATCAACTACCTACAAATAACCTTCCGATTTAACAAAAAAAAAAAAAAAAAAAAAACTTTCGCACAGCCAATTTCTGTAAAAAAAAACCTACGAAATTATCCCGTCTCGCAAGACATTTCCCACAACTTGCACGATACTGTAACACATGATACGACACATTTCACCTCACTCGTATGATACCATCCACTTTTACCCACGTCGTGCCTGAAACCCCAGAGTCAAGCATCACACTCACTCACTCACTCACTCACCATATAAAAGAAGAAGCGGGAGAAAAGGGAGGGAGGGAGGGAAGGAAGGAGGGAAGGAAAAAAAACAAAAGCAAGATGTGACACAATACTCACGAATAGCTTCCTGATTTACCCGCCTGCCCTGCCATACCCACCTAACCTACCGTACCGTGTCCTCTTCTTCAGGCCTACAACGTGTACCCTGAGTACAGTGCTAACCCACCAGCACTCATAATCCAGCCTGGTATCATACGATACGACACGTATCGTGATAGGCTGACCAGCGGCCTAATTCCAATATACCCTTGGTAACTATCGTATCGTACATATGACACAAACCTCTGCCTGAAAATCCGAGTGATTAATTGTGCACCAAGTTATCTACCTTGTACTGTATACAATATTATATGATACGGTGGATTCGTATCATACATAAAAAGGTTTTTTTTCAAAATTAAAGCTTGGTACCCTTACACACTAATCCCTTCCCCTCACCTCTTCTTTTCAGGCTCTCAGCTTTGATAGAGTATAATAGTACATACGGTAACTCACCGGTTATGCTACCGGATATGATATGTTGAGCATCCAGGTTACACAAAGGGAGAAAAAAGAACAGATTGCAAGTTTTTTTGGTGAGTTACCCGGTCTAGTTGGGGTAGGCCTTTTTTTCCTTTCCTTTCCTTTCTTTTCCTTCGCGATAGAGGATGGTGGGTAACCGCCTTGCTTTTAATATTATCATCTGATAATACTGTTTTACGTACTTGTGATGCGAGGGGTGATTGGGGGGGACCGGTGGATGGTAGTGAGTTAAAGTGGAATTCTATGGAGAAAAACTTTATTTTGACAGTTGGAAATTGGAATACAGTATAGTTTATTTATTTTTTTCTCTCTTTCTTTTTTTGGCTTTTTTTAGAGGGGGGGGGGGTACATAGGAAGTAATTGAGCCAGAACGCAGTGGAGAAGAGTAGAGAAGGGTGGGTCAATTGTAAGAGTGAAAGGATTGAATAGAAAAATAAATGGTGGTGTTACTGGGTTCTTGGTATTAAGTTGTCCGACGAGGAAGAAGGAAGGAAGGAAGGAAGGAAGGAAACAAAGAAAGAAAGAAAAAAAGAAAGAAAGAAAGTAACAAAGATAATAATAATAATGGCAAGTTGAAGTAGAAAGAGAAAAGAGAAAAAAAAGCTATGATATATATCAAGGTAGAAAGAATACACCTAACCATCCGCCATCACCACTTTTATCAACTCCAGCGCAATCCATCCGGAGTCGAAGACCGCAAGTCATCATCACAGTCATCATCATGGCAAAACAAAAACAAAAAAACAATCCCCCTCTATAATCGCCTCCTTATCTCCATTGGAAACCCCGCAAAGCACCTCTAATACTCATACCTCTGCCTCTCAAATCCGCTCCCGGCGCCTCCCATCCCTCCTGCTCCACCGCTGCCCGGCCCTTTCCCAGCGGCGGCGGCACTAACACCCTCGTTGACCATCTCGACGACCTTGAGGAAGTCACTCTGGGACTTCTGGGGCCCGCGCTGCCACACCCAGATCCCGCCGCCGATCACAGCGACAAACAAGAGCAAGCGCAAAGTGGTGATGATGACGGAATAGATCCAGCGACTAGCCATACCCAGAATCGACAGCGAGAGGTAGACGATCACGAGGAGGAGGGCAATGTTCATTAGATCTGGCTGTGAGGTGGCGTATTGTTTTAGGGGGCTGAAGAGGTGGGTCTTGAGCGATGTTGTATAGCTGGTGGCGCTGTGCGCGATGCTCATGACGTGAAAGAAGATTTCGTCCATTTTGTTTGTTGAAGTGCTTAGAGAGGTGTGTGCGGGCTTTCTGTTTGTTGAGGTTGTTTTATTGCAGGGGAGAAAGAGAGAAAAAAAAAAAAAGTCTGGTTGGAGGGGTTTAGGCCTGGGCTACCGGATGTGGAAGATAGGTGAATTTATGAGTACGTAGTGACAGTTATTAGAGCGTAAGGTGTTTGAGTCTCAATTCAGAGGGGAAAATGGCAGCAGAGCAGCCAGGTGAGTAGAAATATTTAAGCAAGTTCGAGAATACTCTGGTCAAAGGAGGTGTTCTCGTGTGCTGTTGTAATGTTGTGCTGTCGTTTCGTGTGTTTTCCACAATGGTAGCAGAGAAAAGGAAAAGAAGAAAAAAAGAAAATAACAACAACGTTGCTTATTTTTATCGGTTAGGCGGTTAGCTTCCTAAACCGGGTTTACAACCCTTTTCGATCAACAATCACATTGTGCTGGGACGAGATATTGCATTCACAGAGAATCACTCGAAATAGGGTATTATGTTAGAAATCGCAGTTGTGCTCTTAGGGCAGTCTCGAGTGAGGCTCTATGACTGCTTACGCCACCCTCTTGTCTATAAGCTTATCTTCTCCGGTGTTTCCTTTTCTTCTCAAGTTAACATCTTTATCTTCTACAATACAATCTCAACACTCTTCGTTCCCTTCCAACATATTGAGCCTCATCGAATTCAATCGTTGTTATCTTGGCGTCGTCGAAGAAATTTATTACGGACCATTTTATCCATTGCTAGCCGCTGTGTTCCCCCTCAACTGCCCTACGAGACATTCAGAAGTACGAGACCTGGGAAAATAACACAAAGAAAAAGCAAAAACCTTATATAGGTGCAACGGGAATAAGAGATCATTTTGTGGTATCATTGAGAAAGATAAAAATTAGAAAGCTTCCCCATCGAGCAACTTTTGAGCCCCGTATCTAAGGATCTCCATTAGTGCCTGGGCTGCCTTGACGGGGAAAAAGAACACCTTACTTTTTGAGACGAATTGCCTGGACCGAAATAAAACCGGTAGTGTCAACCGGCGCAAACGAGGTACCGATTTCATCCATGGAACTCTCAGCCATGTCGTAAAGGTTGCTGGTCTCACTGCTCCTTCCAAGAATTATGAAGGAGCCCTTGTAGACACGACAGCGGACCTTTCCATTAACAGTCTTCTGGGAAGAGGTGATAGAATCCTCGAGGAATTCACGTTCAGGCGAGAAGTAAAGTCCATTGTACAAGATCTTGGAATAGTTGAAGGTAACAAACTGATCCCTGAGAGCTCTGATCTCCTTGTCAAGCACAAGGCCTTCCAAGTCCACGTGAGCGGAGCGAAGAATGGTCAAGCCAGGAGTCTCGTAGCATCCACGAGATTTCAAGCCAATGAAACGGTTCTCAACAATATCGATCCTTCCAACTCCGTGTCTACGGGCGATGGCATTGGCGGCCAAAAAGAGACTCAAAGGCTCAGTGACCACCTTGCCTCCATCATACTCGAGCTTCGAAGGAAGTCCTTTTTCGAAATGCACAGTGAAATCCTCCGGAGTATCGGGAGCGTCGAGAGGATCAATTGTCAATTTCCAAAGATCCCGGGGAGCAGTCTCATTAGGGTCCTCAAGAATACCCGCCTCATAAGAACAGTGGGCAAGATTTTCGTCCATGGACCAGGGCTTGGCCTTGGTTTGAGAGACGGGAACGCCGACCTCCGCGGCATAGGCAAGCAAGTCATTACGACCAGCGAATCTGTTGTAAAACTCAGGGAGCCGCCACGGTGCAATAACTTTGATGTCTGGCTTCAAGGCATAAAACGCAAGCTCAAAACGAACTTGGTCGTTTCCTTTACCGGTACACCCATGAGAAACGAGTGTACATCCTTCCTTCTCAGCAACGGCAATTTGTCCACGAGCAATAACGGGTCTAGCGAGAGAGGTTCCTATTACGAGTCAGGATTGAATAGGGTTTAAAGGTGATTGAGAAGCTGTAATAGAAAATAGCGTACCCAAAAGGTAAACATTCTCGTAAATCGCATTGCATTGGATAGCGGGATAGCATAGCTTCTCAACAAACTCTTTGCGAAGGTCGACAACGTGCACAGAGGAGGCACCAATTTTCAAAGCTTTTTGCTTTGCGGCTTCGAAGTCCTCTTCTTGACCAATGTCGGCCACTGGATTTCACATAGTTAGGAGTTTGGATAAGACGTAAATAAGTTGGCAAACACGGAGACTTACTGAAACAAACCACTTCATAACCCTTTTCCAGAAGCCAAGCTAGAATCTCAATTAACAAATAAACCCTAAAAAAGGCCAATTGGTGTGATACCGAGAATACATGAAGTATCAAGCCCACCACTATCGAGTGAGTCAGTAGAGAAGAAAAAAGAAAAAAAAAGAAAAAAGACCTCAGAATGCCATTTTTTTATTTATTTCAAATCAATTGAGTATAATTGAGTGAGAGTAGCTGGGGCTGTGGTTCTCTTCCGAAGATGGGATTTGATAACTACTTACGAGTATGCAAGGCAAACCTGTAGAAAGTCAACAAAAAAAACAATTCAGAGCGAGAACCAAAAGCAAAGACTGCAAAAGAACAGAGGGGGTGAAAAGGTGAAGACAAATGAAATTGTAGCAAGTCAGAGAAATAGCAAAGAGAAATCTAACTGGGAGTCAAGCGATGGGAACGTGACGGTCGCTAACAATAGATATGAGTGATGGAAAAGCACCTGGTAGAAGTAGTGGGAAATCAGAGAAATAGTAGGAATTGGACCGCAAGTATACCTTTTCTTTGCTCATGATGGTGGGTTAGTGTTGATTGATGTAAAGTGTGTAGAGAAGGTCTGGTGTTGCGAAGGAGTTGGAGGAAATTGAAGATAAAGTGCTCCGAGAGATGAAAGTTGAGGGGGGGAGTGAAGGGGTAAGTAAGATGGAAAGAGGGAGGACTACCTACTAGGGGTTGGAGGACGAAAAAAAAACTTTGGTGGGGCAGGTTGTTGTTTTAATCCTGCCGCGGGTTGAGTATTGCCAATCGGACCCAAACCTCCCGTGCAGGACACCAGTACAGGGCAGTCTGCAGCGGAGAGACAGACGAAAAGAAAATATTTTTCGCAAAAATCTTTATTCTCGCAAAGACGGCACGCAGCACGATGCTTAATCCGGCATGCAAGCCATCAAAACTTTCGGCTCGTGCTCAATCGGTCCCTATTTCTATCAGTGTACTTTACTTATTTTGTTGGCTCGTTCTGCACGGCTGGAGCATGGAAGCGGTCAAGTAAATACTTGGTCAATTGGATAAATGTGATCTACAAAGAAGGGCAATTCATCGTAGAGCAATTGATTAAATAAAGCTGCTGAGAGCGATACGAAGAGAAATGAAAAATGAGGGATGCTCGGAAGACCAAAGACAATAGCAACTCCCGTCGAACCAATCGAACCAGCAGACCGGTGGCTCGAGACCTATTCAGAGACAAGAAATAATATATAGTCATTGGCATTCCCAAATCATATTGACTTTTTGAAGTTGCCGCCCCACTTTTAAGCCTCCTCTTCAGCAGGCAATTCCTCCTCATACGCTTCACCCTCGTCATCAGAGACAGTGGCATCTTGGTACTGCTGGTACTCGGAAACCAAATCATTCATGTTGGATTCAGCTTCGGTAAATTCCCTGTAAACCCTTATCAGCACGTGACATGACAAGTGGTAGCGATAGTTGCGGGTAAAACTTACATTTCGTCCATTCCCTCACCAGTGTACCAATGCAAGAAAGCCTTGCGCCTGAACATGACGGTGAACTGGTCACCAATGCGCTTGAAAAGCTCCTGGATGCTGGTAGAATTTCCAATGAAGGTAGAGCTCATCTTCAATCCCTTAGGAGGAATTGAGCACAGTGCAGTGAGAACGTTGTTAGGAATCCATTCAACAAAGTATGATGAATTCTTGTTTTGTACATTGTGCATTTGGTCCTCAACCTCCTTCATGGAAACCTTTCCACGGCTATGGTTGGCAATAGTTAGCTCTGATTTATGGTCGCTTGGGTAGGGACAATACTGACAAGATAGCAGCGCAGGTGAGGTAACGGCCATTGCGGAAGTCGGACGCAGCCATCATGTTCTTCGGGTCGTACATTTGTTGCGTGAGTTCTGGAACGCTGACAGCACGGAAGGAATGGGCGCCGCGGGAGGTGAGAGGCGCAAATCCAACCATGAAAAAGTGGAGACGTGGAAAAGGAACCATGTTGACAGCCAACTTGCGGAGGTCAGAGTTAAGCTGTCCGGGGAACCGGAGGGAGGTGGAAACACCAGACATGACGGCAGAGACCAAATGGTTAAGATCGCCGTAGGAAGGAGCTGAGAGTTTAAGAGTACGCATGCAGATATCGTACAGGGCCTCGTTATCAATACAGAATGTCTCATCAGAGTTCTCAACTGTTTCTGCGGTTAGTACTTGCCTAAATCAGGCCAATGCTATTCTTCTGGTCCTTACCGAGTTGGTGTACCGACAAGGTGGCATTGTATGGTTCAACAACGGTGTCGGAGACCTTAGGCGATGGAACGACGGAGAAAGTAGCCATCATTCTGTCGGGGAACTCTTCACGGATCTTAGATATCAAGAGCGTTCCCATACCAGCACCAGTACCACCACCAAGTGAGTGAGTAATTTGGAAACCCTGAAGACAGTCGCAGCCTTCGGCCTCACGACGAACAACATCCAACACTTGGTCGACAAGTTCAGCACCCTCGGTGTAATGGCCCTTGGCCCAGTTGTTACCGGCACCGGACTGTCCAAAGACAAAGTTGTCCGGCCTGAAGAGGTTCCCGAAGGGGCCAGATCGAACAGCGTCCATGGTACCCGGTTCTAGGTCGACCAACACGGCGCGGGGAACGTATTTGTTTCCGGAAGCCTGGTTAGACAATAGTGAGAAATATGTAGCCGAAATCGAGGATACGTTATCATACACCAACCTCATTGAAGTAGACGTTCATACGCTCGAGCTGTAGGTCACTCGTTCCGTTGTAACTGGTAAAAATTTTAGAACACCATTGGTCATATATTGAGAATTGGGGAGCAAGTGGCAACTTACACACCCGACCCATCGAGTCCATGTTCTCCACTGATTGTTTGCCTATAATCAAAAGGATCTCAAGTAAGAAACCTCACTCGCCAAGCAAAGCTCGATAAACCCAGTACAGATTCATACCAGAAAGCAGCACCGATCTGGTTACCACACTGACCGGTTTGCAAGTGAACGATTTCGCGCATTCTGATTCTATGGCGTGTTTCGAGAATTGTCAGTCACGGTCACAGTCACAGTCACAGAAGGATAACAGATAGCTGATTGTTGACGGCTAGGATGGTGCTCGGAAAAGCAAGAGGAGGAGTAGGCAAAAGGGAGCTTACAACTATAGAGGTGGCTGATTCGTGAATCGGGTGAATAAACGTAAAATTGGGATTTGTCGATAGAAGATACTGTTGAGATGGGGAAGGAAGGAAAGAAGAAGAAGAGGAGAGGGGGAAGGAAGGGGAGGAAAGGGGGTTGTTGTTGTGGGTTAAGAATTTGCCCTTGCCAACACCACACTGGCGAACTATCGCCAATCAGGGAAGTCGCAGGGTTCGGCTCGCTGCGCCGCGCATGGGACGCTTGGAGGTTCTCTCCCCTCACGCATACATTGCTGACCGCCGAATGAATGGGGGAATATATGGATGAACTTGCACGAATGGCGATGGTCACCTTAATTGATTGGCTGGGAGACACCATACAAGAACTTTCCATTGTGCGATCAGTACTGTAGCAGGTAGCAGCGTTGGGTCGGCCTCGAGGATGCAACGAGGTGGACAAGCAAATGTCTTCTATAGTATCATACCGGCAAGCATAAGCCTCAAATATCCTGATCTATGATACAAGTATGATACTTGAGCACCGTATGGTAATGATTGGGTGAGTATTCCGTTGCGCCGGAGCACTGGATGCGGCTTTCCGTATACCAGTTACTAGCACTGCTGTTTACTTGTTGTTTTGTTTATTTACTAATATTTGATCTGCTCCTGTTCCAGGGTGGTTGCTGAGTTTTTGTATCCGTGTTGGTGCATTGATAACTTAGCAAGGATTATGATCGCTCTCATTTTGAGAACATCGGGAGTCAAGTGCTGTTGTCCTACTGGTGCACCTCAACAATTCCCAAAACGTCTTGCGAATATTACCATAATAGTACAAGCAACATTACTTTACTGTACCCTACGTTATAGGCCATGCGGGGTTGCTTGACGAAGGGAAGTTGAGTTTATAGGATTAGGTAACTAGTCAGCAATTCGGTCCTGGCCTTGTACAGTAAAGTACTATACTTTGCACCGCCGAGTTTATGTTGCTCGCCTGCCTAGAAACAGAAACAATCAATAGGCCAACCACACAAAAGAACACCTCATGGACAGAATTTTTGTTGCCCATAACGAATAGCTGAGCATGCTCCTATCCCACGCGGCAGCTGGTGTTCACCGACGACTGACTGCACATGTGAATAGCAATCTACTGACGGATCTTGAGCCGTTCAGATTACTAGAATAGAGCTTGCGATAGGTTTGTAGCTTTATTATGGTAGGATGACAAAGTTTCCATCAACAACTTGCACCCACAGATTATCGTTAGCTCTAGATACGATACCAGTAGGTGCGGCACTGCCTCAGCTTCACTTTCAACAACCGTTACCGCCAACATCAACTTCCACGAACCTCAGGAACTTCTAACGCGCTATCACGTTTACTGTCAAAATTCTCGTATGGGGTCCTCATGCTGATGAAGCCTCGTTGACCTTCCCAAGCCCATCATAGTTGACGGGTAACTTATACATACTAATTACTGATAGATCAATTGAAGCACTTAAGAAATCTTGTCTTTGATACTAATGGAAACCTCCTCGTTTCTGGTGATCTGGAGGGGATCTTTGATTCGGAGATTAGAGAAGGCGGGGGCGGGTATGTTTTCTGTGACAGGAGAACTCTTCTTGAGGATACATCTGGGCTAAATTTAAATCATGGACTACCTCTTTGTAAAGATGGCAAAACACTGTAAGTGTATTTTTCTACACGTCTTTTTTCTTTTCTTTCTCCCTTCCTCCAAAAAAAAAAAAAATGAAAAAAGGAGAGGTTAACGGATCAAATTTGAATGATTTTAACCAGCCTGGCCAATTCTCCAGACATTTTCTATTCATAGGAATATGATCCCGGCACCTCGTCCACAGACAACTTTTCAAGAAGGAAGATTGTTACTGGGATCGACTCTGACGGCCATATTGCCCACCATGCCTTAACAGCAAATTATAATCAAATGTCCTTTTAGCTTTCACAAGTTCTGATCGGAACTTGGATATGGAAATTGGGAACCTTTCTAAAGGCGAGTATATGGTTTAAGGCATTTGGTCTCTGCAAAAAGGAGGAACAAGATTTCCCAATACGAGGCAACCTGCTTGGAATGGGGCCTTTCTCAATTCTGCGGGAATGGGAAAGGGCAACTGCAGAGGTCTCTGAGCTGTCGAGAATTCCTTTGACAACCTAGTTTGGAAGGGGGGTTGGTAATAACTAGAACAATCCAGCCGTGAAATTAAAATTTTCTTGGGAATATCAATGAGACTGCTCTCCGTCAATATTATATTGGACCTGACTATAGTATGCCCCTGTGATAAATTGTATTTATTTTTAAAACTATTTTGTATTATCTTGGATATCTTGACTACTTTGTTACATGGGATCCAACTGCCCTTGAACCTCTGACCTGTCATAATAGAATTGGTAATCAATTGACTTTGTCTATAAAAAATGGCTTGACAGATTTGGTGTATTGTGAAAACTTTCTGTTTTCCTGATAGATTTTAGGCACATCTGGTACCTCTGTATGTCAAGCTTTATCCTCAAACCAAACATATTAGGATCTGATTCCATAGGAGTTGGGATAGAAAGGGGCCAATTGGGTACAAGATTTTGCTAGTAGAATCCGAAGGCAGAGACGCAAAAGAACCCAAGAATTCAAGCACCTCTCTAGTCAACATCATGTGGGACAGTAATACTACTGATGGCTTACATAAATGCTTCAGGCAAGTAGACATTTTGACAAAATACTTTCAACAGCTACTAATAAAAATTTACACACTAGTGGATTCCCTTTCAATAATTTCAGACAAGCTTAGTTACCTTCTGGTTCTACTGGTAAGATATATGTTATCACACTACCTTTGCCATTCCTGTCTGATTCACTCCCCACATGATATCACATAGGGGTAGCGGCTTTACCTCCAGCATGAAGTCTTCAGCTGCGGTTCTCTCACCCATAATAGTGTTCACTGATCTATACTACAGTTAGAGTAGTAGTTATTTATATCTTGTTATCAGAAGAAAAGAGTCTACTGCTTTCAATTGTAATCTTGTAGAAATAAACAAACAAATAACTACTTTCTTTCCAAAAATACCCTTATTCAGTAGTGTAATTTTTTTTCTTTCTTATATAATATATATATCACAGCGGAAGAGACAGACTTATTAATTTTTATAATATTCTGCATGACTGTGAGCCGGAAAAGGGTTTTTATCGCTGGGTAAGAGTTTCACCTGGTGACCGAGATTGCAGTTACGAACCGATTGGCTGTGCCTTATGTTAAAGTCAACAGTTTATGTATGATACTCCCCTTGGCCTTCTAGACTATACAGATAACCCCCACAAGTAACCTGTACATGTTTGTTCCATACGATACCTAGCCAGAAGGGACTCCCTCCAGACTTTATCCACAGAGCCGGTCTCGCCAAATATCTACCAAGTAGAGCGCCTAGCCCTAGACAAATACGGGAGGGTATCAACGCAGCGCAGCGTTCGAAAATTATTCCAGGCTCTCCGCAACGTGCGGTTACTCCCTAGCTCTAAGCCACATAGCATAGCATGCATATTTGAACACAAGCTCTTCCTAAATACAATACTTCAGACTCCGCAGTAACTCAAGAAAATGTGAAGCCCAACTGGTTCGAAGATCTCTACGCGAATGAGCGGTCACAAAAAAAAAAAAACAATCAGTTTTCAACTCTTTGCCCTGCGTATTCTCTGGGCATCCATACCTACCATTTTTTCGGACTAACGCGTGGTGGACAATACTGCTGGCGAGACGTCTTCCGCACAGATTCGCGAAAACATCCTGGGATTTTTGGGAAAGGCGAGGTGAGCGGTCCCAGCAACGCAAACACATCGTGGGCAAA
>QFET01003107.1:45740-75325 GCA_003316355.1 Tuber calosporum
AAAAAAATGTCTCGTGGGATTTTCCGGTACACCGTGAGAAGTCGCCGAGTGAGGGTCTGTGATTCTCAACCAGCACATGAGCACTGCTGAGTCCATATCACAAGGAGATGAAAAATGAAGCGACGGGTCGCTGTGTCGAGTAACGCCCATTTCGTAGAACTTTGGGGAGGGGTCAAGGATTTAACCTCAGACTCAAGTCCGTTCTCTCGTCCCACTCTCGTCCCAAATAATTCATGTAGACAGATCCTCTCCGGACATCACCCCGTCGAAAAAGAAAAAAGAAAAAAAAAAAGTTGCCAGGATCCGCTTATAAACGGGAACCTTAATCCGATCGATATCTAGGATGTCAATCCAGCCCTTTCACATGCCAGATGTCAACCGTTCGAGCTGCATAAATGTCATTCCGACCTATTGTAGAAGTCTTTTGATTCGACCGACGGCGAAATGGGCTAACTTAACCTTATCTCGCAAGGCATGAATGCTACAACACCTCCTGTACTACTACGGTGAGACAGTAGCATTGGGAAAACAGAGGTGGTGCGGGGGGGATATCTTTTGATTATCCATCTTGTAGAATTTAGAATGTGAATTTATTTTATTTTATTTTTTTCCTCCTGTAGAGGCATAGGCATACCCGCCTTTTGCACATAGGGTAAATTATTTGAGGATTGGAATACAGCAGTCACAAAGCAGGAGTCAGTCTCCTGTTACGGTAGGTGCACGGGGATCTTGTGGAAAGGTGGGATGTTACGGGGATATAATGTACTTGTAACCTACCGTCTATACTCGCTACCATCGCAGTGCGGTAGGTGTAGAGTTTGTTGGAGAGGTAAAGGTTCTGGGCGAATACTATATGAGACAGTGCACGTGATGATTGTCTGCTACGTGTATACGGGAGTGGGGGTAGTGCATTGGTTTGGAGGTCCGAGTCGGCCACTGTTGAGAAGGCCTAGTAGCACGTTTGGCCGAGCTGCCAGAGGAAAGTCTGGGGCCAATGCGCATTGCATTGCGTGGGGTGGGGTGGGTCTTTTGGAGGTGGAATCGGGATACCAAAATCCCTGAGGGGTTGTCGGGGAGTGGCAGGATATAGTGTAGGCAGGGCGAATGGCGTTCAACTTAACTTTTATCCCCTGTACTGGCTAGTCTGTGATGACGATCTTGAACAAAAAGAGGTTATTTATCCCAGCCATCTACTCGAGTACTCGGGCATGGTAGCGGGCAGCTGGTGAGTAATAGCATAGCGGGAAAAAGCAAGGCCTGGTTGACATGAGAAACCCGGAGTGGAAATCAAGTGGATAATATTCCAAACAGGAGGAGGAGGATACTAGGGTACAAGTAGTGTGAGGTAAGAATCACGAAATCAGGTTCACTACAGACCAATTAATTGCCGACCCCGAACAGCCCTTCAGAATCTCCAATCCTCATCACTGGAGGAAAGTAAGCTGCAATGCGACTGACCAGTCCGGGTTCCAGACTTCTACAAAAGCCATGTCGTCTTTCCAAAGTGTTTTCTGAATCGATCGACATAATCCCTGCTTTCGCCCTTTTATGATCGTGCGCAAGTACTCTGCTGCTGCCGCTTTGCCGCCTTCACCAATAACGGCGAATAGAATGTGACAAGTGGGGGGGGGGGGGGGAGAAACTTTATTCAACAGTAGCTGCGATGGACGTCACAGCCGCTGATATCACCACCTGTGAGAGGAGATTTATTCGGGGATATCACAGTGCCGGCCAGCTGGTGAGAAGCTCTGCAGAAGGGGAAAATTATCGCTATAGCATTTCTACACAAGATCTCTAGGGTAGTAATGTTTTAGAACATTTGGTAAGCTATGATACCATTTCCCAAGAAGTCGGTCGTATCATAACGCTCTAGAACCTTAACCATCTATTCGCACCTATGATATGATACCTGCCAGAGCATATGGTCTCAGTCCCCCGGTCGTCAAGGTAAGCTTCTCCCCAGCGAAATCCGGTAGGTGCCACTGTCCAGTTTTGGTTACGATAGCCTGTCCAAAATGTACCAAAAGTAGGCGCTTAAACCCCCCCCCCTGCTACCGACTACCGACTACTTGGGTAATGCCCCATACCTGAAATCAAGTCAAATGCTTGAATTATCGGCTTTACTCGGGTTGGTAGAGCACTGGTATTTTTTTTTACTTATGATACCATTCAAAGCGTCGTTACATCCCATTGGCTAACCTGACCCCCCCCCTTCGACTCACATTCAACATTGGTGAGCACGAATGGAATGGGAAGGGAAGGGAAGGTTCAGCCGTACTTGTACTGAGGATTGTATACCTGAATTGAATTGAACGGCTGAGTTCATACATACTGTACGTGCTACAGGCGGCTCAGTTTTGTGCGCAGAAGGTAAGAAAGAAGGGGAAAGGAAAAAAAAAAGATGCGATAATATACGATATCATAATATCCAAGAGTCTGATTGAAGTGGGAGAAGAAGAAGGGAAGTACCGACAATTCACAACCCCCTATCGGTACAATACTTCACTTGGTTCTATTTGTGCTACGATAATCAAGATATCCGAAATGGAAGGAAAAGGAAAAAAAAAGGAAAAAGGAAAAAGGAAAAAGGAAAAAGGAAAGGCATAATGAACAAATACTCCTACCATCCGCCCTTTCGGACGCTCCACGTTTCGTCTCCCTCGTTCCTGTTCGTCCGGCCGTGTGCTTGGATACGCTCGCTCTCGTCCAAGCTCTGACCTTGAGCTTGTTTTGTCCTTTTCCCTCATTTGCTATTGTTATCATCACAAGTACCATCATACTCTTTTAGTTTTTAATACTAGGGGTTCCCCTATCACGTTGAACCGTGTCCACTCCCTCACGGATAACAAACAAGGCTGCCTTAAAGATAAAAGATAAAAAATAAAGCACTTTTTTCCTTCGAAAGTCCAAATTGCCATTCGCTCCACCTTCGATCACTGAGCGTTGTCTTGGGAAAAATATGTCAAAGCCCAACGTTTCCCCACCATCATTTCCATCCTTTCTCTTGATCCCTTTCCTCCTCCTCGGCCCGATCCTCACTAGCGCGCTCATCACCGAACAAACCGGTGATGTAGACGAGGAGAAGCAAGGCCAAACCGTCGTATCAGCCGACGTTGACGGCGCAACATCCCACGTCTCTCCCTCCCCGGTCCCGGGCCCTACACAGGCCCGACCAAAATCGATAGTCCCGGGCTGGGAGGACAGCTTAACCATAGCCTGCATCGTCGGCGGCATTTCCCTGGTAGTGGTCGTTCCCATGTTTGTTTACGTCTGGCGTAGGCGGAGACGTCTGCGACGAGCGGGGGTGTTGCCTCAGAGAAGTCTGGATAAGGTCGCCTTGGTCAGGGGGGAGGGATCTCTCGCTTCTGTTGATGGGCAGGAATCGCCGCCGCCGCAGAGAGGGCTCGAAAGGACGGAGACTCAAGTTAGTTTTGCTTCGGAGGTCACGGTCATGGATCAGGTTCCGAAGCCGCAGCCGGTGTTTCATGCTATGTGAGGGGTCGTGGTTACAGGAGGGAAGGCGACGGCCATGATAGAAACGAATTGATTGGGATACGGATGCTGCTACACGCTTGAAGGATGGACGGACGAGGGTGACTGGAGTTTGGAGCGACACATTCCTTTCTATTAAATACTCTTGTATTTATTTATTTAACTTTTATTCCCTATGTTTATTTTCATCAAGGATGGGATTATGTTGCGGAGTACAGTACATATCTTTAATGGACTGGGCCATGGGTGGCCCGAACAGGCATCGTTTTCTAGAGGGTTCCTTACGATTCGGTAGGCATAACACCCCAAGTTACACTGGTATCATATTCAACGCTCAACTGTTTAAAGAGGAATCTTGGGAATAAAATGTATCATACTTTCCGAATCGCAGAGCCCACACCCACCATAACAACTACCATACCCACAATGGCGGGCCCCCAAGTTTACGAATTGGGTTTGCGAACCCATATTTATTTTCCCGAATCCGTTGTGAGAGCGGTTTATTGATTAGGGTAGTTGCATTGGGACGGGTCAAGTCGCAATAGGGTGGATGCAGATTTTGCGATTCGGGAAATAGCACGGTACACTACCCTATGTACTCGAGTACTCGTAGGGAGACTCGCCTCATAGCGGCAACACGAAATCATTACTACAAGTACTAGTACTTCCTAGATAGGATACTCTAGTTGCAGAGTAAGACATCCGATCATCACCAACTCTGATAACGATGCGATATAGTACGATACGATAACACGATAACCCCACACCTAATTTATACCCCCCCTTCCACCTCGACCTACGAGTTCCAAGAAACCCCTATCTTTGTTTCCCCATACAGATCCAGGCAAACCGATTCCCTTAATCGTCCCAGGCGAGAAGTAGCTGGATATTTTGAGTGGCAAACTGGGATATTTTAGGAATCCTCCGAGGATATTTCACTTTTGGTCAAGGTTCCCCTGTGTCCGGGTACTTGTTGCCTAGGACGGGTAAAACCTTGATCTCACCTCCGTTTCAAGGCCGCAGGTCACTTCATGCGCGGTGGTAGATGGTGCTAGCCGCCTTATACAAAGTATGCCCGTGGCACAGAGCTTACCATGACTGAGCGGCCTTCCTTCCTTCCTTCCTTCCTCCCTTCCTCCCTCACTTCGGGAGGAGGAGGAGGTATGATATCTTGATATTACGGGAGGTGGAGTAATCCCCGGGGAAGACCAACAGATATTATATTAACGGAGATACGATATAGTTCGCTGGTATTTGATCGTTGGTCATGCATTTTGCCCTCACACAACCAGAAGCCGCCCAATTATGGCTATTTGTATTTTCACTTCTTGCTTAGTGAAGCCTTCTGCTATGCGTGTTAAGATTTGGGGGGGGGGGGGCATAGTTGCGGTTCTGGAGCCTGTGAACCCGAATTACCCATGTTCTTTTTGCCTTTTACTCTTTTGCCGCAGTTTTTCCATGTTGCGGCGAGGTAGCTACCTTGTCTGGCGAATAAAGGAGGAGGATGTGAGATCGGTTTACTACTCGGAGCTTTAGGTGCTATATGCGCGAGTTAAGCACTTGCCTTGCACCGCCCGTTCGTATACCCTGTACGAGATTTGGGTAGGGCGATGTGCTGGTCTGTTGTTGTTGTTTTTTCCCCGAAGGGGGGCTGTTGAAAATATTGAAAATAGTCGATGCGGAGGTAATGGTTTACGGTGAGGGTTTTACGCAGCGGAGTGGAAATAGCTCAAGTGGAGATGAAAAGCATGACTGATTGAGATGCCTTGATGATGACGATAAGAAGGCTTGAGGAAAGTTGTGTATAGAAAGGAAGGAGTGAAGAAGAAGAAAAGAAAAAAACAGGTGGGAGAAACTCTTCATAGCTTGCGCGTCCTTCACCAACTGTGTATGTATATATACCACCGCAGCCTCAAAGTGCGGCCATAGAACCGTGATTTCCAACAGGGGCGAAAAAAGTATGGACGAGTGATGGTAGGTGATGTGATATTATGGGATAGCGAGATGTACGATACCGTATGATAGGGGTCCATTATCTTATCACGACCTCTTCAGTTATACCTCCAAGCCAATCTCCCGGCATAGCGAAGGGATAGGAGGAGCGGGGGGTTCCGCGTTTAAATGTTAGGCACAATGCGGATTCGGGATAGGTTATACGTCTCAACTTACGAGACTCTGACATTCGAGAAGCGGAGGTCCCTCGGGATCGCAAAGTTTCACTTGGAGTAAAGCAAACGAGTATCCCCGAACCCCGCACATTGCACACACACACACACACAAATGGGTGATCAGGAAACATGGCTAATATCGGTCAGAATTGCCACGGTACCCAGGAACTACGGTAGTGGAGTGTAGTATCGTACCTTTTCCATCCCGAGCTCAGATCCCCGCCAGCGGCATACTTGCAACAACAACCTTCATGCCGTCATACCTACCGAACTGTCCAGTCTCACCTAGCTTGCAGTATTCTACGCTTGCGAGCCCAGCCAAAAACCCAAACGGCAGTGGCATGGGATCGAGTTTCTGTATTCGACTTATCATCTAACTTATAGTATATTCACCTTGCGGGAACCTCGGAGCCCGGGATGGGCCTTGAACAGTGGACCTTCTTCGAACCGGGAACTAAAGGTACGGTACGGATAAATGCACGACCAATAATAATAAAAAAACTCTCTTCATCCATCCGCCGCCGCCAAACCGTCCCAGGATATGTATGATACCGCACTTTTTAAACTCACGGATCAGCACATAAACCACAAGTATCCAATTTCCCGACCAACTGAAAATAACTCATATCCCCTCAACGTGATATCGACCGAGTCTACTGTGTAGCCGGACATGATGTTTGATAACGCGACTCGGTATCGGGCGGAGGCCCCGCTCGTGAAATTTACGTAAATACGTAGTTCGCCAGCGAGGTACATATCATACTCGAGCAGACAGTGCCAACCAAGAAATATTCTGCCCAGGCATGAATTCCACAACAGAAGAAGAAGAAGAAGAAGAAGAACGTCAGGTTCCGATACCACCCAACCAATCCAATCTAATACAAGCTAAACACAACCCCCACAATTCTTCCACCCACCGTCACTCCATCACAACCCATGAAATGAAATAACAATTCTTCAATCATACAACCAATTCCTTCACTTCATTGTCCCAAATATTGCGTCACAGATTGATTAATCTCGCTTCTGTATTTCATGCAAGTTCATTTCTCCGTGGCGCAATTGGTTAGCGCGTTCGACTGTTAATCGAGAGGTTGGAAGTTCAAGCCTTCCCGGGGAAGATGTTATTTTTGCAATTTTTGCAATTTTTTCCACCATGTTTCTTCTTGGTATCATACTGTAACCTACTTTACCATCTACACGATTACCGTCATCACACCAGCGCCTGGAAACGATTCACAACACACCTCCTCCGTAATTCAGCTAAAAAAAGATATATGTATACAAAAAACCGATATGAATTTTTTTACAGCGTCCCAATGTACACCCAGAAACAGCGATTGCGAAAAGAAAAAATGTACCATTCCACTATTCTAAATTAGATTATCCCATGGTATAATACCATCACCACGACTACAATTCGCACAATAAGGAAATGAAAGGGAACCCTACAAGAACCACCAACCTTCACAAACAACACCAAGCCACCGCCCACCCAACGGGACAATACCAACTCTACTCTACCACGTTATGATACACCACCGTAAGCACTGCACCAATATCACGAGCGCAGCATCACAACGACAAGTACGAAATTTTTTAAAAAAAACCCCTTCAGTTTCACTCTACACACATTTTTCAAGTTTCCAAAATACAATAGCTTATATAAATCCCAGATCGTACATTTATCCTCACCCATGTAACTCTACTTACTATACTATACTATCTACCGTATCTACTCTTTCCGGGCAGGATAGGACTTCTATCCCAGAGAATCGATTGTGTGGACATGAGTGTGATTCTTTATTCTTGGTATCCTATCCTATCCTATCCTATCCTATCCTATTGTAATGTATGATATGTATGTATCCTACCGCGGAATGGGCCGGGTGCTAGCTTGGGATACGGTATTAAAAGTTACAAGGCATTTAGAACTTGGATGTTTGGGTTTGAATCTCGTTGTGGGCGGTATGGTACGTATGGGCGATTTGCTATTGCGGGATTTCTATTCCCTTGTGTTCGGGTTCTGAATGACTGGGACTTGTATGTCCGTACTCCTGTGCCGGTTGGCGTCTTTTCAGATGTTGGGTTTTACTGGCTATATTGGTGGTCGTTCAACGTTATGTTTTTTCTTCTTCTTTTTTTCTTTAGGTCCCTGTGGTGAATTGGGTTTGTCGAGTTTTGTGTTTTCCGGATTTGGTGAGGACTCGAGAGAAGGGGCGGGGTTGGATTTTGTATTTTGCGAGTGATGGTATGTGATTTTGTGGTTTGTTGTGGGTGTAGGTATGTTTGGAGAGGGGGGGAGGTGAGTGGTTTGTTTGATAAGGAGGAAAGAAGTGTGGGAGAGGCAAGTTCGAGGGGGTACGGTGATACTATTACTATAATATTATCATATAATATTATATTACATTCGTATACCGCCCCAGACAAGCACAGTATGATATTAGCCCATCAGCCCATCGATTACACCGTACAGTACACCCCGCCTCGTCAATGCTTCCATTCCTTCTATAAAATCACTAATAATAATAATAATAATAATAATAATAATAATAATAAACCCCCTACTCCACCCACTCCGGATCCACCCGCCTCCTCCAACACGCTACAAATTTCCTCCCGCCATTCCTTTCAACCTTCTTCCCCTCCTCAGTATCGGTCCTCATCACAGCAACGCACACATCATCCTCAATATCCTCCCCAGTCAACCTCTCAAACAACGGATGCTCATCAAAATGCTTTGCCATCCAGTGATGCAAATCCTCCACGTCGGTAATGGTATACATGATACCGGCAGGCGCAAGCACGTAGGCGTATTCGCTCGCCAACGTAGGCCTAAGCACACATCATCAACAACCACACAACCCTTCGCCATGGGGAACAGAAAGGAGTACACACGATACAATCCTAGCCTTATGCTTCCTAGCTTTAAAATGAGGATCGGGAAAGCACAAGAACACCTTCCGTAACTGAGACCTTTCGAAAAAGTTGGGCAAGAACTTCATAGCGTTCGCCCTGATGACCCCGACGTCCCCATAGACCCCTCCGCCTTCCAAGTTTCGTAGCGCACGGATCCGCTCCTCGACGTATTCTGTAACTTGTGTTCTTATTTCCATGCCTAACATACGTACTCCAGGGAGGACTTTTGGTAAAGAAATTATCAACCCACCAAAGCCGCAACCGATGTCTGCCACTTCTACCTTTTTCTCTTCCGAGGTGGAGGTGGAGGTAGTGGGGGAGGGGGGAAAGTGCTTGCTCCAGTCCATGTCTGCGGGGCATGGAGGGTACACCAATTGATGGTCCGAGAATGGATTCGCATGCGCACGCTGTCGGTAGTGCTTCTTCTGCGGGAGGCCCTGGCGCCTTGGATCCGAGCGGTAGGCGGAGCGGTGGCCCGTACGTTGGCCACTGGACGGCTTTTGACGCTTTGCTGGGGGGGAGGCAGAGGTTGAGGTTGTTGGCAGGTTTGACATTTCGTGTCTTGGTTTTCTGTCTGTTCCCTTGGTAGAGAGAGATTGGTGGTGGTGGTGGTAGTGTCTCTTTTACTTCTCTTAGAGTCTTACCTGTGCCAGTGTGCGGAGCGAAACGCCCTATGTGCTTCGACGATCCACTGAGGCTTAAAATCAAGAAATTCTTCAGCGGCTTGGCTGGCACGTGATATGGTGGGGGGGTTGCGATTACGAATGTTTCTAGAATTGCGATACGAATCATACGATACTGTACGTACTGCACGATAAAAGACGTTTGAGAGTAACACGGTGCGGTACGATACGCACGGTAAAGCTACAAAAGTGGGTAAAAATGCGGTGGATACGGTAAGCCTTTCGTCACCACCATCACCACCACACCGCCTTACTTCACCAGCAAGTCACGATGCTAATAGCCACTCCCCTCCACTCACTCATTCACTCACCCTTTCACAGAGTGACTGGACCTAACCTGGTGATGATGTGGTCGCCAAGGGGCAGTGGTGGTGGTGGGTATTTTGATATATACAACTCATGATGAAAAAAATGAAAAATGAAAAAATGAAAACAAGACAAATTCCAAGGGAATATATCGATTCCGGAGGGGTGCGTGCACGGGCGAGAAAAGCGGCCGCTGCAATTGCTATACCAAGAAGAAAAAGTCCACAAGCCCCAAATCAAAGGAAAGTTGAGTACGCCATCAATCATTGAAAAGGGAAGAAAAAAAGAAAGAAAAAGGAGAGAGTAAAGGAGCACACGATTTGACAGTTCGCGTGATGAGAGTAGAGGAAAGAGAGAAGAAACAGCCAAAAAAAAAATGAAAAGGCGGAGATAAAACACACTGTAAAAAATGAACATGAAAACCCAGAAAAAGCCCAGAACCGGATCAAACAATCCCTCCCCCCACGGATATCTCCCAAAAAGACACCCACTCTCTTTGCACCGGTTCCCATCCATCCTTACTCCATACCCACTATCCCACACAAAGTCCGATAAGTCACCACGCTGCCAATGATATCAACGAGGGGTTGTCGCCTTCTGGAGTTTGAAAAAGGAGGCAGTAGACCACACAAAAAAAGCAAATCATGAGGAAGAAGGGGGAGGGGGGAAGAGGAATGAAGGGAAGGGAAGAGCCGGAGAAAAAAAGAAATGAAAATATGATTTGGAAATAAATAAAAAAACAAACAAAAAAAGAGCATCACAAACAAACGCCCGGATTGATTGATCTTTCTTGTTCCGCTCTTCAACCTTCCCCCCTGCCCCCATTTACCGAAACTCAACAGCCCCGAAACACCTGTCCTGGACATGTTTCAATTCAAGCTTTTGAAACTTCTCACTTTTGGCGTGGAAGTATATCCCCGACACACTTCCCGTGACCTGATTGAAGCATATGTAGTAGAAACCCTCGAAGCTCGCCCCCGTGATTTGCTTCACCCTATGGTCGGGAACTAGAAAATATTCCTTCCAGCGCATGAAAATGTGCTCCCGCTGCTCGAAACCCCTGTAGTTGAAGTCGGCACGCTTGGCTTTGCTCGCCAACGGGCGATATGCCGGAAATCGTGCCCAGTGTTGGTAATCGTTCTTCTCACTGGATCCCCATTCTGGCCGGCGGGTTTGGAACGTATACTTGTCTCCAATCATCTCGCCCTCAAAATAGGTCGTCAAGGTGGGGTGGTCTTCTGTCAGGCCTGTTTTATTTTTTGATTCGTTGACATGTCAGCAATTGCTATTGCACAACGATGGTGCAGACATGGGATGGGATAAAGGGTCGGGAAGGAGAAGAGAGATAGAAACAATCTCCAATTGGACTGCAGCGAAGAGCTGCATGGTGCAGGGGAAGGGTAGGGAAAAAAATTTAAAAAAAAAGTAATTCAAAAGGCTCAAAGCAAGATCGCCCCAGATTTTCCACAAGCCCGAGGGAAGAGTAAAAATAAACGGACGGTCAGAAGGAAAGATCGGACAAACCTTGGATGCGAAGATAACCGCAGAGAAAAGATTCGGCCATATCGACATGCTTAAGTTCGACATGGACCTCGTAGGTAGATTTATCAGAGGTTTGTTTGCCAGAAAATTTACTACCCGAGCGAAGGAAAGAGCAAGGCGAAGATGGCAACAACTGCCGAGTGCGCGCCACAGAATGCAGAAGTCAGAAGTCAGCGACCAACAACCAATACAAAATCTTCACCCATCTAAAAGGGCAGTTAACGAAAGTAGAGGGAACTAGGAAAGGTACAATGTTTTTTTGTTTTTATTTTTTCAATAAATAAAAAAAACCTCTCCATTTCGGGCGGAAAGACAACCCCAAAGGATACACAAACCAGTTGACAAAGAAGTTGTGATGCGGAGGCGGATTATTGAAATAAAAAATAAATAAAAACGAAAACGGAAACAAATGGGCAAAAGATATAAAAAAAAGGAAACCACATACCCGCTTTGAGGAAAACTCGTAAGAGAGCGATGGTGTGAAGGGTGATTCGGGAGAGATGGGAAGTCCATGGGACGCAGCGGCCTGCGGATGATCCATGTGCTTTCGTTCAAGGGAGGGCGAAGGTTCGGACTGTAGATCCCTCTCCATATCTCCCTGTTGCTTCATTACCGCGGTGGTGGTTGTTGTTGTGGTGGGGGCAGCAGTGGTAGTGGCGGCCGCTTCGTCGTCGGACATGCTGGGAGAGAGTTGAGGTTGGGACATGATAATATCTTGCTGGTGAGCAGTAGCGGCGGCGGGCTGTTGTCGCCAGTTTTGAGCGGAGATAGCAGAAGTCGAGCGCGAGACAGCTGGACTCTCTTCAGGTGGACAGGCAAGCTGTAGGCGGGAGGGACGAGTGAGCTGATTGATGTTTTCAGGAATGGTCGTAAGGGCCTCATTGGGTGTCGGCATGATTGTTGTTTTAATTGATTGTGAGATTTTATCTTATTTCCTTCTTCTCCCCCTTGATGTGAGAGCCTGATACTATAGGTAAAAGCCGGTGAGGAGGTGGTTCGTGTTGGTGTTGTGGGAAGAGGGGGTTTGAATTCTAGGCAATAGTGCGATAGAGTGATGGTGCTATGAGTAGATATAGCAGGCAAAGTTGTGCCAGGGGAACCTTTTTATTTTATTTCTTACTTTCTTTCAGACACAACGGGGGGTGGGGGGGGGGAGGAGAATACAGTTGAACGGGATTTGGCGGAACAAGTTGAAAAAAATTGAAGAGGAAGGAGGAAGAAGAAGGAGGATGCAGGAGAATTAGAAGCTGATTAGGAGGGATGGAATATATTTTTTTCCCCGTGGAAAGATTGAGGAGTCGTGTGGATGATGTGGAGAGACAATGGTTCTGGGCCGGTAGATGCTGGGTGCTGTCTGAGTTAGATGGATGTATGGAGTTGAAGGAGGGAGGGAGGAAAGGATGGGCGGGCGGATGGCGAGCGACAAACCCGCTTGTATTCCGCCAAGATTTTGTGGGGTGGTAGTGGGAAACAATAGTATCATACAAGTAGAATACCAGGCCATAACCAGGAAGGGGAGGGACAGCAGAAAAAGGTGGTCACGCAACAATGAATTTACTATAATATACGAATATATAATATTATTATAGAGGGAAGAAATGGAAATAATCAAAAGGTAGCCCGAGAGAGAGAGAGGGAGGGAGAGAGGAAGGGAGAGCAGAAACACTTCAGCCATAATAAATTTACCCCCAACACCGGAAAGAGCCAGAATCCCCAAAGGCAAGGGCTAACTTTCCCGGAATATCATATCATAGGTATCATACTCTGGAGTGCCGTACAGTACCCTACCACCCGAGTATGTCTCCACCATAATATGATAATATGATGGCCTATCATACCAAGCTCAGACGGTAATTTATGTTAAACAACCTACGGTACGATAAATCAACCCCAGTATGTACCATTCCGGTACCCCAGTTCAAGTCAAGGCAAGTCAAGGCAAGTCAAGGCAAGTCAACTCCCAATTCCCAATTCCCAGCGGGGGAAATAAATAAAGATAAAAAAAATAAAAATTGGCGGACCACCAAGCGACTCGTGCGACACCCGTCCACCCGTCAAACCAACGGCTGCCCACTTACCATGCATGCTAGCTATCGTACGGCACGTCCACCTCACCCATCAAAGCTATCTCCGAAAACCTCCATCACCATCACCATCACCATCACCACCACCACCACCATCCTTCGCCCGAGGACCTTCCTTTAGAAAGAAAAAAAAAGAAAGAAAAAAAAGGGAAAAATCACAACCGGGTTCTCTCCCCGCCCCTAAAGCCCAATAAATTCAATCACGCCGGTATTCACACCTCGAGACCAGATCGGAGGAAAACGTCGTGCAAGCTATCTTACGGCGCGAAGTGCGGCCCCCAATATGCACAATCTGCAAACGGCTATTATTCTGCCTGATGCAACCTGCTGTACTGCATTGCGAGCGACAAATATCCGAGGTCGCCAACCACAGTGCAGCATAGTACGGCACGGTGCTACAGTATGCAAGTACAATACAGTGTCCGCATCGAGTGATTTGACATGAAGAGCTCCCGGGAGTACTGCCGGTATGGCTTGTAACCTCCGAAGATATCCACCCCCAGATTGTCATACCGTATTTTCCCCGGTTCCCTCCATTTTCTCCCCGACATGGGAAAGAGATGCGGCGTTGCTACGTATCATACTCGAGTAACTACGATAACCAATTAATCAATTGATATATTGCGCTACGCTATTTGCGACCCTTGTGCTTGTGGAAACGTGCCGAACCTGCACGCAATTCTGGGGAAACCCTGTGCTTATCGTAAGGCTATCGGGTTGGAATTTGTCTTTTGTTTTGCTCCTCCGTTCGAGCCGTAGTGGCCATGTCGTTGTCGTGCGGTGGGGTGCGGCGTTATAGATGGAGGGTCAGATTGAGGAGATACGAAAGGAATTAAAATTAAAATAAAGTGTTATCGAGAGTGCGGCATTCAGTGCGGGTGGGACAAAGATCGGATGGGATAACAGTGTGAAGGCTGCACGGCTTTTTCCTAGGGCTTTCAATGTGTCATCGTGTGAGATTGGGCATAAGATCGTGGTAAGCTTCTCCACTGTCTAGACTACCTACAATCCAAGATCCTACGGTCTAATGGTGCTTGACCACCCCCGCAGCATTAGCTTGTTCGATAATCCTCTTTTTATAAGCCTTAATATCCCCCGGAAAGCTCTCCACACTCCCATTATCGCACACCCACAAGTGAGTGCACACATTAGCGAGCATAGTGACATCGTGCGAGACCATGAGCACGCCTCCATGGAAATTCCTCAGGGCGTCGGAGAGCGCATCCATGGCTTCTACGTCCAAGTGGTTGGAGGGCTCGTCGAGGACGAGGATGTGCGGGTTCGTCAGAGAGAGACAGGCAAATGCCACACGGGACTTTTGACCTCCGGAAAGGAGGGCCATCTTTTGGAGGCCTGTTGTCCCGGTTATGCCGAAGGCACCGAGGTGGCGGCGGTACTCTTCATCGGTTCTGCCTGGGAACATTTTTGCGCAGAAGGCTACTGCGCTAGAGTTCAGGTCGAGGGCATCGACGTGGTGCTGGGCGAAGAAGCCGATTCGGAGGCGGGGGTTTTGGGTGATACTAGGGATGCCGTTAGACTTTTTTTTTCCTGTGTGAAACTAGAGTGGATAGGAGCCCTACAGCCCACTTGAAGAGGCGAGCTGCCCGATGAGCAGTTTCAAAACAGTAGTTTTACCGGCGCCCTACATTAAGGTTAGTACATCTCTACGACTACAGGTCGATATCCAAGCACTCACATTAGGTCCCACAATACCGATTCGCGAATCTAACTGAACATCCAAATCCACCTTCTCGACGATTGGCTTCCCAGGTGTATATGAAAACGATACATTCTGCATCTGAATGATAGGGGGACTCAACTTCTCCACGTCTGGGAACTTGAAAACAACGCTATACTCATCCTCGGGGGCCTCCAAAACCGGCAGCTTTTCTAACTTCTTAATCCTACTCTGGGCCTCGCTGCTCTTGGCAGCATTATATCGGAACTTATCGATAAAGGTTTGCAGGTGCTTCCTATACGCCATCTGGTTCTCATACTCCCTTTTCGCCGTCTTCCGTCGCTCTTCCTTGGTCGCATAGAACGAGTCAAAGTTACCACCCTTGTAGTAATCAAGGCGCTCAGAGTGCTGGTGGATGATATCAGTCGCAACCTCGTTCAGGAAAGCCCTGTCGTGGGACACGACCAGGATAGTGGAGGGATAATCCTGCAAATATTCGGACAAGAAAGTGATCGACGGAACGTCCAACATGTTCGACGGTTCATCCAGAAGCAGAAGATCCGGCTTGCAGAAAAGGGCACGGGCCAACGCCAATCTCATCCTCCAACCTCCGGAGAAGGTTCTGGTGGGGTCCTGCTGTCGCTCCGCCGAAAACCCTAACCCTGCCAGAATGGACGCAGCTCTAGGCTCAGCTTTATCGGATTCAATCTCGGCGAGTTTGGCGTGGACTTCTGACAGAAGCGAGTCCAGCTCGTCGCGCTCTTGATTTGGGAATCCCTGGCTCGCGGTGACGGTGATTGGGTCGGGCTTGCTTTCGAGTATTTTTAGTTCCTTCGTGATACGGTCTTGCTCTGCTAGAAGATGTTTTCGCCACACGTCGGCATCGAGCACTGCTTGTAGTGCCGGAGTGTCATCACCCATGATCTTTCAAAAAAAAGAAAAAAAGAAGAAAGAAAAAAAAGTCAACACATCAAGCCCTTGAATAACTTTTGATAGTACGATAACTGACCTCTTGCTCTACGTGCAAAATGGTTATATGCGTAGGGACAGCCACTTCACGCCTCGACAGAGCTCTAAGCAACGTAGATTTACCAATACCGTTCTGTCCAACAAGACCATATCGCCTCCCATAAGCCAAAGTAAGCATAGTATCTGACAGAATCCTCTTCCCACCAATCTGCACGTCCACATTATCAATCTTGATGTCCTTGCTCTTGCCCTGCGAGCTCTGTCCGAGCTGAAGCGGATTGACAGCCATGTAGAAGTCATCGTAAGACTGTCGTTCGTCGGTAGTAATTAGCTTTGACGCCTCATAAGTCACGTTCTTCATGACTTTCTTATCCTGCTTCGCTTTGATCTTTCGCTCTGCCTTCTCGAGCTTTTTCTTGTCGACCTTACTCTCAACTTTTCTTGTTCCCACTGCATCGATGTCGACACCGCCACCTACTAAACCCATAGTAGAGGAGACGCTCTTCTGGGAAGCCATGTGGATTGTTTGATCAAGCTTTTTGGCTCGGCCAGAGAAGGCTTTTCTGTTCTCGCTGTGGGTAGCATTGAGCTGGGCGACGAGCTTATCTATTAAGGCTGTGACAGAAGCCTCGGAAACTGATGGTGGCGCAGCGTCGAGAAGAATGGAGGTCACAGCACTGATGGCTTCAGCGAATTCGATATCCGCCTCGGGAGAGGTGGACGTAGAGGCATGGGTGAGAAACCCAACAGAGTAGTCAGTGATAGTTGGGTCAATGGACGGAAGGACAGCGGAAATTTCTGCCTCCATTTTGGCGGTAGAGAAAATACGGGACCGGGGGAGTAGTTTGATGGGATGTTCGTGGGGGGGGCTTTGTGAATGGTTTGTTATCGATAAAAGTCAAGCCCTTGATCACGTGATGCACCCAATTTCCAGCCTGAGGGTACCATACAGTAGTTTGCACAATATACAAATGCAGTTGATAATATCGGTGGTGATAGGGACCGGCGGGGCCGGTGGCAGTTAATTCAATGAAGTAATCCCTTCTAGGAATCTCAGCCATCCAGACTGGGACTCTGGCTCTTCACAAGTGACAGCGCGGAATATGTTCCGAACGCTCAATCTCAACCCAGTGCCCCCTTATTTTCCAATCCGAATGATGACTTGCTGGATATAAAGGGATTATAAGCAACTCCACTCCTCCCATACCACGCGGCCAGACAAAGGGAACAAATCATCACACAATTTGTAAAAACACAACACTCCCAGTAACTCCGGACCCAGGCCGAATTATATATATCCAAGGCTTGCGCCCTTCTTCGGGCTAATCACTCAAACCTCGCATGTCCTCTACCTTCAGGGCTTAAAATACCCAATGCCTCTCCGGTACTTCCTAACCACTCCTTAGCTCTCCCAAAAACCATTTTCGCCATCCCTGTCCCTGTTCCCTTCTTCTTACTAGCAGAACTACTACCCATCGTAGCGGAAGTGCTGGGCAGTACATTCTCTCCAGCGCTCAAGGATACGAACAGAGAGAAGGGTACAAGCCACACGCAGATGCCAAAGAAAGCGCTAATCTCCGTGAACGTGGGGAAACGGCTGGGGAAACTAGGGTCGGTCGATGATGAGTAGTCATAAAAGTTTCTGCCCGGGCCGTTCGGGTGCTGGTTGAAGGGATGATCCGATGGTAGGACTGGGTTAGAGAAATGATTGAACCAAAGGAAATGGTTTGCAACCACAAGACCTATAAGCTGTCAGTTGTAGGGTAGACAGGTGATAGACAGGTGATAATACAGCAGGATAGAATGAAGACACCATCCGTAAGTTTGACTGCAAGCAAAAAAAAAAAAAAAAGAGTTAGGTTCCAATAGCCAACTCAGAGCACATGATTAGCGATACTGTACATACCCATCGGGAATGTCCTTGTAACATTCATCAAGTACACGCCATGACTGGCTGCAGAAAAGAGCGTCAACATGATGGGAAATCCATCGAATATAATCAATAGAATATGAGCTGCTATTATAACTTGAATAAGCCGTATTAATAGCTTCTGTGAGATAACAGTGTGTTCCTCTACCAGCTCCGAGAGATAATAGAGTCCGGAAGCTAATGTTCATGTCAGTAGGGACACTGGTATTGTGAACAACAACAACAACGAGTGGAGGTGACGATTACCGATAGCTAGCGTCAGGAACGAGAAGCCAAATACGACACCAGCGTAGCCTAATAACGGAAGAATCCACATATCGATCCAAGCTTAGGAATAATGGCGGTTGGTGAACGTCAAGAGGATAGGCGCAAGCAGGTGGCAGGCAGTGAACTATTGCAGATGGAGTTCCAAGGGGCTGTGCAAACCAGTCGATTAGATAGGATTTGGAGGAGACGTGCCACAGGCGAAGTGAACAGTTGGTCTGTACGAGTACTGGTAGGGCGAGAAGCTTGCATTTGAATATCGATTCATGATGGCGAAGGGAGGTTATCAATTTTATCAACGTGACACCACCTGCGACCGAGGGAAGCTTGGCGATGTGCGGTAGTGTTGAGGATGGAAACAGATGCGGCTTAAAAAGCAGTTTCAACGTTATCCAGATTGCAACAGATAGCGGTATGCACAGTACCGGCACTACTCGAGCATATCCTGCTGTACACATAGAAAGCACCATCACAATCTCACTAGCATATCGGTGCCTCATGGATTCTCATGCCAAACTTAACTTTGCCAGGCAATGACCTCTGCTTTCTGGTCAAATCCGAGCGAAATTTGCGGGACTCGAGAAGCTGTTCTTAGTCGCATCCACCCCTCTCACCTATCAGCTACAGCGTGCATAAACCTACCCAGGCACACAGGTCATGGCGCGACTGGCATGTTTCCAATCCTCTCTCTCCTCTTATCATAAACCTTCTAGCCCAGAAAACCATGTTTAAACCTAGATTCTATTTCAGCTGGATCTACGAACACATGGACGCCATGTTTACACATATTACATTCCCACGGCGTTCACACCTATCACCCCACCACAAATATGACCACACCGCTTTATCATGTGTTGGTTCGTATCTTGTTAAACTTTCGAGCGTTGACGATTTGACCCTTGGTATTTTGTCCCCGGACCGGGAGTCCCTATTTCCCAGAAATCCGTTAGCCAAATTTTTCACCAATCCCAGAAGCTAAATGCCCCATACCTGAGCGTGCCGTTTCCCTCTATACGTCCCAATATCCTTTAGTCGTATCACATTATCCGCTATCCTCCTCTTTAACTCCGTGTCTATAACCATTTTCGTCATTTCCGATGATATTGCTGTGACCTTCGGTTGTGTCAATTGGGATATTGTGGCAGTTTTGTGAATCGAGAACTTTGCGCATATTCGGTCGGCGACGTGGTGGCCGATGCCAAAAAATGATCTCAGAGCTTTCTGTCGAATCTTAGCAACAAGACTCAACCAAACATGGAGAATGTGGCGAACATGAACGAGCTGCTTCTCAGCAATCTGGACCCCGTAAAGATTCACCATGTTGTCGGTCCAATCGGAGGAGACTGGTTGTGGTCGGTTTGGTCTTTGGTGGGGCAGATCTCGAACTCAAAAGTACTGTACAGTACCGTGCCACCTGTAGAAACCCAATGGTTACCCTGACGTCACGTGTCCACTGTTGAGACCACCTAGATGTCAGCTGGAAAGGCTGGGAACGGGATGCTGTGTCACGACCCAAGCCCCTTTCTACCCCAGTTTTTGTAGGGCCCCCATCTAGCGCAACCGGCCTTATGATGTCCGAATGAGCTCTCTTCGTGATCCGTTCGGCTTGCGCAATAAATCCCCGCTTCAGATTCTACGTTCACCCCTATTACAAACCATCCAAACAGAAGCCCAGAAGGCCGCGGGCCCAGCTATCGACTCGGCAGTCAAAACACTCGAATCAATGTCGTTTTCTATTCCGAAGAACGTCCCTTCATTCACAAGCCCTAACCGTGAATTTGAAGATGCGGGTTGGTCAGCTGCCAAATCTGCTGTATCACCTCGCACACCGAAACGACCTGTGTCTATCGGAAATATCGCAGAGGGAGCTGTTGGTGGTCTATTCGGAGCCAATCGAGACCTACCATTATACAAGGACAAACCTTATTACCAAAGATCAGGACGAAATCAGAGGAAGATTTATCGACGAAAACGATTCTTAGGGGGTCTCATAGCCGTGTTTGGGCTGCTCTATTGGTTTGGGTATTTCTCTGGTGCTAGCACGAGTATCTTGCCTGTTAAGAAGAAAACCAAGGAAATTGTGAACTGGGAGGATAGGAGGGATAAGGTCAAGGAAGCCTTTATGTTGAGTTGGAATGCTTATGAAAAACACGCTTGGGGTAATGCCAATACTCTTCCCCGGCTATCCTCATGATTTTACCTACCTCTATGCAAAAAAGGCAATAAACTGCTTCTCTGCTTGAGCTTCTAGGTTACGCCAACGCACAGATGAGTGAACCAGTCTAACAGAGATTAGGGAACGATCAGTTCTTTCCTGTCACCAAAGCCGGAGGTCAGATGATCCCTAAGGGCATGGGCTGGATCATCGTCGACGCATTGGATACTATGATGATAATGAACTTGACGAAGCCACTGGAAAAGGCTCAGCATTGGGTAGAACACTCGCTCACTTTCGAGCAGGACAGCGAAGTGAACACGTTCGAGACCACCATTCGAATGTTGGGTGGCCTGTTATCCGCACACTACCTCTCCCAAGATTTGAAGCTTGTTCCTGTGAAGAAGGCTGCCGAAGATATGTACCTCAATAAAGCTACAGATCTTGCAGACAGGTTGCTGGGCGCCTATGATTCTCCCTCAGGGGTACCTTTTGCGAGCGTTAACTTGAAGTCCCGTGAGGGTGTGCCCTCACACGCAGACGGGGGTGCATCATCAACAGCGGAAGCTGCCACACTGCAGTTGGAGATGAAATATCTCTCAAAGCTGATTGGCGAAACCATATACTGGGAAAAAGCGGAGAAGGTCATCGAAGTTCTCGATAATAATGGAGCTGAGGATGGCCTTGTCCCGATCTTTGTTTATGCTGATACCGGAAAGTTTCGTGGAAACGAAATTAGATTAGGATCGCGAGGTGATAGTTATTATGGTATGCACCCCCTTGTCTAGACATTTTGGCCAGTGCTGATGAATATCCCAGAGTACCTAATCAAGCAATATCTCCAAACTAAAAATCAGGAGCCTATCTACCTGGAGATGTACAACGCTGCTATGTTAGGTGTTAAGACCCACCTCGTCGTCAAATCCCATCCATCACATCTTACATTTATCGCTGAACTTCCAAATGGTATTGGCGGTGACCTATCCCCCAAGATGGACCACCTAGTTTGTTTCATGCCAGGCCTTTTTGCTCTCGGTGCAACTGAAGGTCTTACGGTCGAAGAGGCCCGCAAAGCGGAAAAGGGGGTAAAGTGGGGCGTCCGGCAAGAGGAAGACCTCAAACTTGCCCGTGAGCTCATGCGCACCTGCTATGAGATGTACAATGTCACGGCCACAGGGCTTGCCCCAGAGATCGCATGGTTTAATCTAAAGCATGGCAAGAGCGATGATGGAGAATTCCTCGACGAAGATCCAAGTAAAGATATCATTGTCGAGCCCCGTGATGCGCATAACCTCCAGAGGCCAGAGACGGTTGAGAGCTTATTCGTCATGTGGAGGATTACGGGTGATGAGATCTACCGTGAGTGGGGATGGAAGATCTTTGAGGCCTTTCGTGAGTACACTGCCGTTGGCAAAGGTGCAAAGGATGGCTTCACCAGTCTTGATAACGTCAATGAGATACCACCTAAACAGCGTGATAACATGGAGAGCTTCTGGCTAGTAAGTCACTCTCGCCTCGCCCAATCATAAATCAACCCGCTAACCCCTCAGGCCGAAACCCTAAAATACCTCTACCTACTCTTCTCCCCAAACGATCTCCTCCCTCTTGACGAGGTAGTCTTCAACACGGAAGCTCATCCGTTCCCCAAATTCGAGATGGGCCGCCTCTTCAAAACGGGCTGGAAACGCCTGCCAAGGGGCAAAGGGGGTGAAATCATTAAGAAGAACCCAAAAGAGGAAAAACCAGAAAATAAGAAACCAGAGAAGGATGAGAAATAACATGATTTGTACAACTGATTTGATTTCGTGTGAATATTCAAAAGTGCAAGAGGGGGGGCCGCACTTTTTAGAGGGGAGTGTAACCGGTTGGTTTATCATATCTATTATTATGTACTATCATGCGTTTCATGTTAGAACCTTTTGGACGTAATAATTGGACGAGATCGTTTGATGATGGTGATTGTGGATGTTGGAAGTGCGACTCAGGAACTTTATTATCTGCCATGTCGGAGGTGTCGAACAAAAGAACCCCATATCCATACAGAGGAATAGTGACATAGCTCAGCGTAGTGACAAGCACGCACATAGGGAGGAAATTTCTAACAACAGTACCAAACAGGTACCCGATCGGTCATCTCTAGGAGGTGTAAAGGAACATCTATTCGGAGCAAGAAACAATACCCCAAGATGCACCTAGGCAGACAGAGCGAGCTTGGCGATAGGATTCGTTGCCCCCCTATTTTACACCAAAAATAGGCACAAGATCTCAGCCCTGTTTTGCAAAAATTAAAAATTAAAAATTCCCTAGAGCCCTTAGAGTTGTGTAGATGCCACCATTAATGTGTGGCAAGCTCTATTAGTTAATGCCCATGGTGCAATAGTCTACCAGAACTAATGATCCTAGGCAAAAGATACTTTTGATGTTACACAAGTTTCCCATACAAAAGGTATTATACGAGTATTATGATATCACACATTGCAACCATATCCGATGGTAACCCTAATCTCTAGGCTCCTCACGGTGGAGCAGGAAAACTCTCATAATCAAAATTTCCAGTCATCATACATACCTACACCACGGCACCAATTTCGTTGATTCCAGGATACTTTCAGACAAGCTAACATAGGAGTGCTCAAAGTGAGCCATTTTCGGGGGGTGAAATGGGGGGGGGGCAACGAATCCCGTCACCAAGGTTCTTGAATACCCGCCAAACAAGCTTTCGAAAATTGTGATTGTGGTGCAGTCTCGAGTGAGGTTCTGTGACTGCTCACATTATCCTCTTGTATGATAAGAATTATAAGCTTATCTCTGTGTTACAAACATACCTTTTCTTTTTTCTTCGAAGCTCTTCTTTCTTCTTCTCTAAGAGACGACAAATCTCTCCTCACTTTGTTCGTATGATACGATATGATACCTTTTACAACACAAGCCCAAGGCCAGAAGTTTCGATGTCGAGTGATTTTCCATGATTGCACTAAGCCCCCCCCTTTACAAGCACCGTAGGATGTTTTCCAAGGAAGGAGTGCACGTTATGTAGAACCCGACCTTTTTTTTTTCTTTCAAGAATTGAGCTTCTACCATGTATCGAGTAATCCTTGGGGGGGTGGGGGGTCCCTGAAGTTGCATATATATATCATTATCATAAAGGTATCTATCATAGGATAGAATTTACACCCTCAATTTGTAAGATACTTGTATTCCTCATATCACACTAAAGTTTTATGTACTCACATTATGATTTACATTTCCCCCCCCCCACTTTTCTTTATCGGTATGTGTTTATTGGTGATAATATTGCAGGGGAGATAATCCACTTGGACCAAGCTTGGATTCATCGCGTGAGATGGCGATGGAACATACAATACTAGGACAAATCTCTTCGTCCGATACCCTTTTTACACCAAAAGCGCTCATCTCAACCACCCTCTCTTGCCCAAAGTTCATGAAAACGAGTGGATATTTATCAAAGCATCAGCAAACCTGTAGATGACGTGAAGAACATTACAGAACCCTTAAACATTACAAAGCGATGGAGAAAAGGATCCGGTATCGGTCGCCAGTACGATACCTTTTTCTATAGGGCCCCATGCAAAAATCGAGGTCACTTCTATATTATTCGATGCGATCATGAACAATGAAGACAGTGTTTATCCTTTACACTCGCACATGTAGACGTGGGAATGGACGGCCACTCCCCAGCTCACGAAACAATTCGAGGTGTCGCATATGCAGCGTTGAGAATCGTCCACTTTGGAAATGTACATTTTTGTGCAAATAGGCGTCGGATGAAGATATTTGTCCTGGCCTGGTACTCTATGAACGCTGGTACGGTAGTGATAGTTACGAAGCGATAACTTGCCTCTTACACTACTATACCGGGGTGATTTGGAAAAACTATCAAGAGATTCCCACACTGCACTGATCAGCAAATCGATCGATCGAGGAAAAAAAAAAGTCGTGAAAAACGACCAACCAGCCTCTCTAAGTTTGAAGTTAAAGTTTGACTACTGTGGACGTGAGATTACGAGCGTAGGCTACTTATCTTCATCTCATCCTCATCATCCTCCTCCCGGAGGACAGACTACCCACCGTATGTATGATACGTATCACATGGCCCATATGTACACGACATGGAACATCACTCGTTTACTATCATACAATGTCATGATATAAATTTAGCACTATTTCAGGAACCAGGGTACCGAAATACCATACGAGCACATAAAACTTCACATGACAAACACGGGACAATCCATCCATCCATCATGAATACTCACTCGCCTTCCACTTTCGGATGTTTGTTTTGGTTGGTTGGTCGATGATATCGTAAGGCTGGGTATAGTATCGTACCGGCATGTACCGGTACAATGCCGCTATCCTTTCCGTTATCGCCGGCAAATTTGGGCCCTATACTATACTCTACTATACTATACTGTACTGTACGTACGGGTATGGTAAACCGTATCATCAAATCAAATCAAATAAAATATACCCCACGAAATGATAATTATAATATTATTATCATGATTATTTTGAAAAATTCACAATACGTATTGTAAAATGTGTTTTTTTCTGTTTTTGTTTTCGTTTTCCTGATGGTCGGGGGGGATTGGAGTACGGTACGGTGCTCGAATAGTAAACTACTTGTATCGTATCGTATGATAGCAATCGACTTAACTTACTTACCGTATCCTATGATACGGTATAGTACTGCTCGAGTACGGGTACGGGTACTGAACAGTAGAGCGGCGGTCGGGCGGGGAATATAAAAAAAAAAAAAAAAAAAGAGGGGAGGGGAGGGGGGGAAAAAAACAAAAACAAATTATTCCACATGATGATGGTGATGATGATGATGATGATGATGATGGTGTATTGTTTTTATTCTCGAGTTATATACTTCGTAGATTAGTTTGCATATGCGTGTGCGCGTGCCAAGATCTCTCTTTTTCTCTTTCTCTCTCTGTTTCTCTCTTTCTTTTTTTTTATTATTATTTGATTTTGCCAGCGATTGGAGTACCCTATCATACAGGTTGTCTTGCATGTGGGCTTGAGCACACTCTTCACAGTTCAGTATGATACTCGAGTACTAGTACAGTACTGTGCAGTGACTATTCAACTCTTCGGGTGATATTTTTAGAGCACAGTGGTATGATAGTATAAGGCATTTTGGTCTGCGAGGGTGGTGTGTGGGCCGGTTCGTTGCAAGTACTGTACTCTACTCGTACAGTTTATGGTATGATATATCGGTAGTATGATAAGATCTCATCTATGGTTACCCTGTTCTGGGGTTCGTTTGTTTTTTGAATTTTGGCATGTTCGTGGTTACCAGTATCATATTATTATTATATTATGGGGTTCATCGGGAGGTGGGCTACTGTACGGTAAGAGATATATGTGATTAGTTGGGAGTTCAAAGTTTGTGCCTGATCCACATACCATATCATGCTACTCTTTCTTTCTTTCTTTCTTCCTTACTTCTTTGGGAGTTAATGTTTTAAGGTAGCGAGTGGGATTTCTGCAAAAGCGATGCGATTGTGGGATGATGATGGGTTGGTACTGGTACCGGTGGTGTTGTACGGATAGTGGGTTTAGTACCTGCCCTACCGTAGCCAGGCATCGTTTGTCCGTTTGCCTCGCTGGGAGCCCTATGGTAGGGTGCGATGCGATGAGATGGGTTTGTGAGATGGGTATCGTGCGCCGGTATACTCGAGTACTATATCGTATCATAGTTGTATCGTTCCTGTGATCCTGCGATAGGAATGGGCGGCCGAAGGCCAAAGAAGAAGCCACTTTTTTGCGCTATGCAAGAGATTGTGCGTATCAGAGTTCGTGGTTGACATAATGGACATGATCGAAAATGGCAATCGAAATTGCCCCCACCCCCCCTTCATCCTCATAGGGCCGTAGGGCGGAAAGTGCATTCTGTTGCTTTTCTTTCCTTTTGCTTCGTTTTATTTGTGGGGGAGGGTGTGCTTGCGATGTGATATGATATGATACTGCCCACGCCGTCCCTACGAGTACCATAACGATACATACCGGTAGGGTACGGCACGATAGGATACCGTAGAAAGAGAGAAGGGGAGAGAGTGAGAGAGAGAGAGGGAAAGGAAAGAGAGGCCCAGCTGAGGTTGGGTGGGTCAAGCTGAAAGCGAGACATACATATACTTGAGTATCATCCAAGGGCAGGGAGAGGTTAACCTGTAAAGACAGGGGTATTGTTAGGTGGTTAACCTTAAATAACTGTTCAATAACTTCTTGCCGGACCCTGAACATGCATACCATACTCTCCGTACAAGTACTCGAGTGCATCCGTCCTTGGATTATGGGAGCACAGATGTGGGATGAAGTGAAGCGATCTCGAATCGGGATCTCCCCCTGTCCCCTCTGAACGAGTAAAGAAGAAGAAGAAGCAAACAAACAAACAAACAAACAAACAAACAAATAAGCGGGCGAGAGTGGCGATCAAAACAAACAACCATTGCCGGCGCCATAAGCTTACAGGCAACTCGAGTACGGTACGGTACGTATGTACCGTACGGGTACACACAATACCGGCACATACTCATTACCCTGCCAGACCACACAATCAAACCCCACAATCACGAATCTCAGGCGTCAGAAGCGAGGGATCCCGTGATTTCGCGGTTTTGTGATGAAAACGCGGTGATTGCGTGTGTGTGCATCTTGAAAATCGGTCGGTCCGTCCGTCGGTGAATGGAGAGAGAGAGAGAGAGATGAGACAAGAAAAAATAAACGAGGGAGCATCCAATCCTGGTTCGGACCGGGGGAAGGGGGGGGATAAAGAGGGATGCGATGTAAGGTGTGATATTATACTCTGATATTATGATAGTGTATGTAACAAATAGGGTAATTCACGAATATCATGGTACGGTATATCATAGCGATCCTGCTGCCACAACCGCGGGGGGATTCTGTTTTATTTGGGTTCAGGTTATATACGGTATTCTTTCGCCGTGGCCCCGGCTGGTAAGGGTTTGAGGGGATGGGTGGGTGGATGGATGGAGGGTACTCCGAGGGTTGGGATGTTTATTGGAGAGACATTAATATAAAAATTTGATCAAGGTCTACACAACACGTACAGTACGGTACTGTACATCACCCACGAGTACAAAGACACGGAATTGGCGGAGGGACTACAAACAAGTACTTTACTCGAGTACCGCATAGTACGGTACGGTACAGGTGTGATTCGGTGTTGTGCCGCATGGAATCTTGTTTGGTCGTTTCGTTTGGGTGAGGGTTTAAATTGCTCGTAAAAGTATCAATATCAATATCTTCTGGCTACACACTATACAGTACGTGTATTCGCTATTTTAATTCGGTAAACGAAATGAAATGGATAGGGTTGAATTGCGGGTTGGGTGAGGGAGTTGGGGCTGTGTACTCGTACTATACTCGTGCAGTACAGTCCCGATATCGTGTGTGGCGTTTGATGGGCCTTCAAGCAGATTGATGTATAATACGAGACCACATTGTGCTGGTATGGATGACAAAGGCTCGGGGTGGTTTTATAGGTTACCATGTGCAGTGCGAGTACGGTACCGTATTAGTGCTCGAGTACCGTACTCGCACTCTGGCTTACGCAAGGTTCCGGCATTTTTTCAATTTTACTTGGGCCTTGTCTCGCTGTGTATGCTATGCTGGGAAGAAGAGGAAGAAAGGGAGGGAATAACCTGGTTATGTTCGTTCCAAGGTACAGTACAAGTACGGTACGGCATGGAGAAGCGTGTAACGTAACATAACCTTCGGTGTCCGGGAGTAAGCTCGGGAGAGGAAGGGAAAGGAAGGGAAAGGAAGGGCAAAGGGAAGGGGAAATTCAATATCCCTCCTGGCGTGCCTGTGTTTGTCTCAATACCGTATCTGCCCGTCACCTGCCCGTCTGGGTGGTCGATCTCAGCTCTCACAGACGGGGGGAAGGGATTGGACACCTTTTTATTAGCCATCGTACCATTTGATCAAAGAGTGATTTCAACCTCAGGGTCGAAATTGAGGAAATTTAGTCAGCATGAAGGTGATCCAATTGGTGCCTTTTCCTGCCCGGGAGGGAAGAAACGGATGCGGGTGGGGAGGGAAATTGGCGGCTCTCTCTTTCCCTCTCCCTCTCTGCCTGTCTCCTAGTGGTTGTGGTGGTAGGAGGAGGGGGTAGTGGCGGGCGGAATGGGTTTTCGCCTCACTTCTCTCGAGGGTTTTCTTCTCATTCCTGGATTTCAATTTGTCTGGTTGATTTGCCTGTGGCCTTCATTGCTTGACGTTGACACGGGAGGGTGACTTGAACCACTCTTGCAAGGTATCATACCGGTACTTGGAAAGCATTACCGTGTTTGGTAGGGATGGTTGTGAGCTTTCTGGTTGGCCTTCTGTCATGGTCTTGCACGCACAGAATAGGCACTGTGCTCGAGTATGTTTTGGGCACGCCTTGCAGTAGAGATTTTGGGGAAGTGTTCCATCCCATCCCCTTGCCATTTCACTGCACAAGCACTACCGTACAGTAGTAGCTTGTTTATTTCCTAGTTTGATTGTGATGGTGTGGCTGGCCTTTCACTCCCTTCCGCTCCCTTCACGCCATTCAAGGTTCTCTCTCTCTCCCCTTCCATTTCCATCTGGGTTTCCCAAGATAGATTCCCTGGATGACGGTACGGTAGTTTCGAAAGCCGTAACTGCAGTGTATCGTATGCGGCTTTTGCTTTCTCTGGCTGGCTGATGCTCTGTTGCCAACCCCCCCCCCCCGCTGGCTCGTATCGTACTCGTGCCTGTGGAAGAGGAGAGAGAAAAAGAAAAGAAAAGAAAACAAGAAATTTATGGTGTTCCCTCCCTGTGCACCTCTGCCATGCCTCTCATTCTCATTCTCTCTTTTGTTCGGGTGCTGTTCTCGTGCTTGTAAACAAACCAACCAGCCAACACAGTTCGGCCCGGGCACGCAACCCACTCGACAACAACCCTTTTTCACCACCCTCTGATTTTTGGTTCTCGAGTTTTGGCACATTGATTGCTTGCGATTTGGTTGTTGTGTGTGTGTGCAATTTTTGGGAACCGTTTTGACTGGGGTTTTTATATTTTGTTTCGTTTCCATTCACGCCCTTCGGAAAGAGAAGAAGGAGGAAGAAACCCCCCCCCCCCCTTAAGTGTCCCAAAAACTGCTGGTCAAGTTAGCTTTTAACTTGAGCTTTCGACCCTTATTTTTTCAATTCTCTCCGCGCGCGCTCCACTCTGCCGGTATTGTTTTTCGCCGCTGCCGCTCCTTAGATTTTTTGTTTGACCGCATTGCTTGCTTGTGTGATTATCACACAAATCACCCTGTCGCTCTTTTTTCCACTCGAAAAGGCTTTGTTCTGTCTCTCGTTTGCCTGCCAATCCTTTTTTTTTTTTTTTTTTTT
>QFET01003107.1:75334-107343 GCA_003316355.1 Tuber calosporum
TTTTTTTTTTTTTTTTTTTTTTTTATCTCAGGAAGAAAGAAAGAAAGAAAGGGAAGCCTTTGAACGGGATACCTTACCGTACGCCACAGTACTGTACTCGTGCTCAGTAAATTAGCAATCCGCTGAAGACGTTTGGGCTCAGGTATGTAAGTTACATATTTCCTTCAATTTGGTGCCTGGCAATTTACCGTATGTGCACACGCTACGCCTAACCTGGGAAACTTTCCTATCATATCAATGCTTCTTCCTTCCTTCCTTCCTTTCTTCCTTCCTTCTTTCCCTCCCTTCAACTCCCTTTCCTCGTGCGTGCCGTATCTGGACTCACATCTAGGTGTGTACTTGTACATTCTAGCTAGCTAGCTTCATTCTTTAGATTCCCTTTGGAATTGTGCATCATCATCATCATCATCATCCTTTTTCATCCCACCAGCCATTCGTCCAGTTCTGTCGATCAATAAGTCGATCAATCCAACTTCCATTCATCCCTCCAAAAATACGCAGGCCGGTTTCGACGGGAAGGGGGTAATCAGAAACCGAGGGGAGAAAAAAAATTAAATAAAAATCTTGTTACTCATTTCTGTTTCATTTCGAAAACCTCACCTTCGTTTGTTTCCCATTTCCCAAAACCTTTGTCTCCCCCGGTTTTCCATTAGGTCTTCTAGGCAAGACATCCCATCTTCATCAACCACTGCCCTCCCCCCTCTCCCAATCTTGCCCTTGCTCACTTCCATATCCCCCTCCTCCCCTAGTTGATTGGCAAATCGGCAACCTCAACCAACATCAACACCCTCCCCCCCTTCCCCCTCTTCCCTTACCCTTCACCATTCACATTGCCCCCCCTGCCTTAATACAACACGCCTTCTTTCCTTTCGACTTGCTTGGTTCACGATGCAATGCTCATGACCTTGTCCCATTGTATATCCTGTTCATTGTAATTTTTTGGCAATGAAAACTGTTTCTACTGTGAGTTTTCTATTCCACCACCACTCATAACTTCTTGTATCTACTGACCATTGTTTGGACAGTTGTGTGCTACTTCCACGGTCGGCATAGCTGCCTGTGGGTATGCTCTAGCACGGCCATGTACCGGCAACGACTTGAATGACCATCTGACGAATCTTACTGTCCACTCTAATAATTTTATACCTCCTTTAATACGAAAGCCTGCTGGACCCAATGGGAAGGTGATCGGACCCGTTGATAATACAAACCAGCAGGATATACCTCCCCTTCGTACAAACTTCTCTAGACCTTCTGCGTCACGAAAATGGTTGCGTCGGTTATCAATATCCTTTTCTTCCTCCTCCTCTTCCGCTTCCTCCCCGGCAACCTCTACAAATTCCTCGAGCCTTTCCTCGCGCTCCCGCTCACAGTCTGCATCGTTGGATGTGTCTGCCCCAGACTCGCGGCCGCCCACCCGAAGTAAACTTCTCAAGCGCCCACCCTCACAACGCCTCGCTGGCTCTCCCATTGTGCCAAGCCATCTTAGACGACCGTCGACCGCTGTTATCCAATCAACTCTCACGGGCAAACCCTCGCATCTGGCGCCGATCCATGCATCACGTCCTTCCACCTCCGCTCCTGAGTCCAACCCCCCTCGGTTAACCCTCCAGGAGCCTCAGGATTCATGGCGGGTTTTCTTTTCAGCTAAACGCCAGAAAGCCAGGTCATCCTCAGCTGCTGGAGGAAAGTTGACAAAGTTTGCTGGGATAAGGAGGATTTATCCAAACCAATCTCGCCAAGAGCCGGCGCTGCCAACATTAATGCTCGCTCCTTCCGTCGAGACGTCGGAATACGACGCAGCGTCCATCTTTTCAGGAGCGGCCTCGCTCTTCTTCGATTCTAGGCCAGGTACGCAGATTGGTGATTTTTCGCACTCTCGTGGTCGCCCTTCGACGTCTGCCAACACGACTGCGCCCAAGCGACATATTAGGCGCTCCTTGTCGGTGTCGAATATTCTCCCGATAAATGGTCCGCAGAAGCGTGGTCAGGACGGCAAGGGTCTAAACGGTGAGGGAGAGGGTAGCGACGGTTTAGTTGGATCGTATTCCGCGGATTTGGGCGTCTCTAGGCGATTTTCAGAACCTCTTGTTGATTCTCCCTATTTGCTCCTTCCCAGACCGGTGTCGCCTTATATGAGCGGGGAAGATAGATATCCACTTCCCCCTATACAGTCTCTTTCAGCGCTTGAGTTGAACATGGAGGCTCTGCCTGCGACGAACGCTAACGATCTTGATGATTATCGCCTGGAAACCTTATCGCCCGTTGATCCTAGCTATGAGGCTGACACTGACGGAGATGAGGAGGCGGCGGATTCTGAGCCCTTTCCCCGGGGCGGTGGGCATCACCAGCACAGGTTATCAGTGATCAGCGCTTCAGAGAGGGCATCAACCCTCGTTGGGAGTGAGGACCTAGGTCATTTTGAGGGTGATGACTTTCAAAGTGAAACGGTTTTTGACTCCGTGAGAACTAGGGTTTCGGAGCCAATCCCTGTTCGGTTGGATGCTCTTTTTCGTTTGCCGCCCCCTGAGCCCAGTGAATACCGCTTGCCCATGGGATCCACCAAAAGTTGCATGTCTTCGGACTTTACCCCAACTAAAGGCAACGGCGTACCTTCTTCTTCCACACCTACCGTCCCCACACCGCATGTCCAGCGGTCCGATATATCCGATGGTGATGATGATGATGATGATGATGATGATGATGGTTCTAGTAGTGATTGGGACCTTCCTTCAAAGTCTGCTGATGATGCTGGGGAATTACGGGTTCCTACTTCGAGTGGATTGAGACCTCTGAGCGGCATTCATCTCTCTTCACGTCTTGGTTTGAATCTTAACAATGCGAGTAATACTAGTTTTGGTACGGCATTAGAGGGGCTGTCCATCGATAGCAGCAGCATTAGAGAGACCTCAAGTATACTTGAATGGAGTGAGAGCATCCCTAACAACGGTACCCCTCCCAGCCTCTCACGAAGATCAAAGGCTATCCATGAGAGTCTGTTATCGGGTAATAGGGTTGGAAGAAGGGTGCCTAGTTTTCACATTCGCAGCCAGAGTGTACCCGTTGTCAGCAATGTTCGAAATGTTCCTTCGCCAAGTGAGAACTGGGATGACGATTTCTTGGACGACGATGGTGGGGAAGGGTTTGGGTTTGCAAGAAGGGAGATGGTCATTCCGCGAGAGATTGAGGAACGACAGGCAAGCGTTATAGGGAATCTTGGCTGTGTCCGGGAGTTTGCTCTGTTGGTCGAAGGTTTGATTTCTACCTTGTTTATGCTTTTGTTTAATGGCTGACCGCGTTGTGGATCTCAAACGATTGCGGGATATCGGAAACGCTTCTGGTCTCAGGAATGGGGCCAATAAGCATCTTTTGGAGGAGGCCGACGGGATCATTGCATTGGCTACTCTTGACGATGAGGACACCCTTCCTTCCGTTCAACCTGACAGGGGTCAAAACCGATCTAGCTGGCATACACCTTCCAGACATTCTGAGGTGACCTTTGATGATGATTTCAAGTCTACCCCACGCAATAGAAGGCGCTCGTCCATCTTGTTACCGGACGATGATGTATTCGGTGGTGGCAACTTGCCGACTACCCCTTCTTCATTCCCTCACCTCAGACATGGGTTCCGCAGCCCTTCTGCGTCATCCTCGCCCTCGCCATTGTCCAAGAAGTCTATCGATAAGAACGATCCTGTGGAGGTTGCTAAAGGAATCATGGAACGAATGCAGCTGCAACATTGGCAAAAGTCGGATCGTCCCATTGGGTCAGGAAAGTTAAAGGGTGCTTGGAATGGAGGAGGGGTTCAATTCAATACGGATATGCTGAGGGAATTGGTCGTTCACGTTGGGGGGTTGAAAAGGGATTTGGCAGAGCTTGTGGATTGTCTGGATTCGCCTTCGCTTAAGAAACATCCTCACTGCATCACCGCCTCCGACGTTGTCGAGTCACCTACTGCCTTGGAAGCTGGCGAATATGGGCTTGAGATTAGTCCTGGCATGAGTTCTTTTGACCAAGAGAGCTGTGGGAGTGGGTTGGAGAAGGTCGGGTCCAACAGCGGGGTCGATTTTAGACCCATTGTCGGCGTCGTTTAGGGTACCATCGTGATCGAGTTTCGGCACATTCATCGCTGCTGCATCTTTGGGGGTGCGAAAAAAAAAACGAAAACAAAAAGCGTTGTGTTTGGGTTTGCATTGGAGTAGGGAAAGGTAAAACCGCATGCGTTCGATGGAGGTTATGTTTGGTTTGCACCTGCTTTTTAGCCCTTTGCATTGTCTCTTGCTTTGCGTTTTATTTTTTTACATCTCCCATATTTTGTTTTTTGGTACTCTTTTTTCTTTCCGTTTTTACTTTGGGCCTCGGTATACATTTGTTTCACTATAAATGTCGGATTGTGGGGGCGCGCGCGCTGGTGACTTTGCTTGCTTGATTACTTGGACTTTTTGCTCTAGGCTCTGGGATCTGGATGGATGGCTGGACGGAATGGTTCGGAGAAGCTGTGGGAAATGGAACGCAAATGGAAATGGGAAATGCTGCGAGGGATTCGCTCTCGGAGGGGAGGAAAGGAAGGAAGGGCAAGGGCTGACGACTATGGCGATGGGGCCTGGGAGAGGCTAGGGCTTATCAAGTTCTAGTCTGATCGGTCGGGGATTTTTTTTCTTTTTACACAGGTTGCTTTTGCTCATTGCTCTTTTTTCTCTCTATTCGTTCGTCTTTTTTCTTTTTCTTCCAAAAAAAACATCATGGAAACGGGGAGTTACATTTATTCGGAATCCAGGGTTTGCTTTTTTTTTTCTTCTTCAAGCGCTTTCACTGCCCTTTTCTTTTTTCTTTTTCTTTTCTTTACCTTCAATTCTCGTGTATACCCTTTTTTTTTCCTTTTTTTTTCTTTTTAAACCTGTCTGGGGTGTTAAAAACGACATTGCTTGCTTTCTTCACGTTTCTTTTCTTCTTTCCCTCGTTCCTTGCCTCATTCCTTTTACTCATATAAAAAAGCACCACCGATCATTATATTTCCTCCGGCGAATTTTCTTCACCATCCGTTCCTTCCTTCTCCTTCTCCTTCTCCTTTTCCTTACAACTTACAACTTACTTTACGACGGCTGATATGTCTCTGTTTTCCCGAACCTTGAAGGAGTGCGGTTGATCCCCGGTTCTATAATGGTCGTGGATGATGGGATGATGTTGGGATGGGTGGATAGAGGGCGATGAGGGCGAGGTAGGGGCGTGGATGGATGAATGGATGGGGAAGAGGGGTTCGGGAGCAGATGACTATGTGTTATGAGGGTACGATGTCTATAGCAATAAAGGGTTTTTTTTTTTTTTTTTTTTTAATAAATATTTATTGTTATAAAGGAGGCGGGCGGGGGCGAAGCTCGGATCTGTTGAGCGTGTGAGCATGATTGTATGGTGCGAGCGAGTTGTGTTACATATTGCTCAGTGCGGTGCAGTATGATACCGCTGAGAAGGAAACGATGAGATGAGGCGGCCCGGCCAGCCTGCCACATCTGTAGAGGGATGGACCCATTTTCCACAATTACACTTTGATTTCGCCAGGGGGAAATCCCAACAGCACTTGCAAATTTAATACCTACACTACCGTACGTACCTGGCTGCGCAAATCTAGGTTTGGGAAGGTAAAAATCGATTGAACTAGATCACGAAGGATCACTCGCCCCGAATAAAATAAAAACGCCCATGATAGAGCGTAGTATCCTCTCCTGTACTAAATGCTACCGGATCCCCGACACCCCGGCCGAAAAGTTGGACAAACTGCCTGAATAGCATTCCAACAACTTGAAGCCACTAATATCGCACGATATATCCTAGTGCTCTTCAATTGTATCTATCAGTGGACAATTAATGGTGTCCACCAAATCCTCTCTCTCCCGGCCAAGGGTTGCTACTTTTGTAAACGGAGTGGGGGATTCAGTAGTTGGCTATGGCTATTGGAGGGTATGGGGGATCATGACCTCATTTAATTACGGAGGATGTGTATACATTGATTGTCTGAGAGCTGTTATTTCCTTTTTTCCTTTTTTCCTTTTTTCCTTTTCTTGAGAGGGGGTAAAATTTGGTGGAGTGGTAGTGATAGTGGTGGTAGTGGTTTGTATGACATCTGGAATAGCGCTCTGGAGGAACTACATGTCTGCCCGAGTAAGTATTCATGCTAAAGTGAAGGAAGAAGCCATCTAGTTATCATGTATCATACATCAAGCAGTTGGTATAAAAAGGTAATGAAGGCATGCGACATTTCTTGCCTCGGTGATTCTCCAAGAAATCCGTTCCTGCCGGCTCAGTGGGAAAGAATTGGTTTATTCGTCGAGTGGAATACAATGAAACCTTGTACTGGAGATAAAAGATGTCAGAGTCAGATTGGGGTTTGCGGAGGAAGTTATGACTTGGATGGAGGTGTATATTTTGCAATATTATGTGGGGTACTTGTGTATGTGATTTGAAATGTGGATGTGTGTGCTGTGGATGTGGGTGCCTGGGAATCGGGGTGTGTTGTATGTATGGTATTGGTTTTATCATAGATTAATAGTTACCTGTGGGAGGGGGGATGGATTGGTCGGTTGTGGTAGGGGATAACTTGGGTTCGCTTCTTCACCTGTCTCTATGCTTTCCGCTTCTAACCTGATGGAGGTTTTTTGTATTATTATTATTATTATTATTATTATTATTATAATTATTCTGAAATGAGTAGATGTATCTAGCTGAATACAAGAGGCAGGAGGGGGAGGAAAAGGGAAGGGAGAATTGTACTTTGAGTATGATAGTTTAAAATATATAATGGAAATCTCCTCAGACTCAAAATTGGATAGTCTCGGTAACTATCAAACCGAGTTTAAGAAGAGAGAAAAACAAAAAAATAATGAGGGGATGAAAAAGGAATGGAAGGAGGGGAGTATCAGGATTACTCTTTAGCCAATTAGATTAGTGATTGTGAAGCGTATGAGATTTGTGTTTTAGAAGTAGGATTTGTGGTCTGAGAAAGGTAAGAAGATTGCAATATTATGTATAATAATATGAGAATATGAGGTGAAATTAGTGACAGTAGATGCAGTCTTATGACTGAAACACTGGGTGAAGGAGAGACAAATTGCCAGGAAAAAGGTCTCAACGGTCTTCTTGGATGTGAAAGGGGGTTTTGACAACGTTAACCATAAGAAACTCATGGGGATCCTTAAAAGAAACCGGGAGGTCCCATCATACATAACCGTTTGGATAAGGAATTTTGTCACGTTCCGAAAAGTCACATTAGCCTATCTGGGCAGCTTACAGACGGAATATAAAATTGATTGTGGGATCCCATAAGGCTTCCCCCTGTCCCACTTTTGTTTGTGATATATGTTTATGGGCTACACACGGCAGGTGACCCAGAAGAGAGCTTTTCTACTTCATATGTGGACGACTTCCAGATTATGGTTGCGTCCAGTTCATGGTACCGGAATTCACTTTTGCTGGAGGGGGAGGTGGATAGGAAAAAACAGTAGAGAAGAAGATCTGGACCTCTCCTTCAGTATCACCATGACAGAGCTGGTGCACTGGAGAACGCCGAGAGAGAGGCAAGAGGTCTCCGAGTGTCAGATAAGTTTTCAGTCTGACATTATACAGCCGGCCGGGAGAGTGGCAAAGTGGCTAGGTTTTTGGCTGAGCGATAACGAAGAAACAACGACACACTTTACAAAAAGGCTGGCGCTTACACAGGCAGCCATCTTCAAATTCTGAGATTGTCGATAGGAGGAAAAAGACTTTTGCCCTTCGGGATGAGAAGATTGGCCAAGGGTATCCTATTGCCAACCATGCTTTATGGCACGGAGATCATCACCCCAAGCATTAACATGATGAAAAAGATGCAGACGTTTTGGAAACGAGTCCTCAAATGGATAATGAATGCCTTCTTCTTTACCAACTTGACGGCTTTGTTGGCAGAGGCGTGTTTAGCTCCGGTCCGACTCTACCTGCTACAAGCGTCCTTGATGAAAGCAGTCCGCATAACGTCTGCCATCCCGGGGAATAATATTGCGACTGCAATGCTGTCTTAGGGCTTTCTACTCCCAGACAGCTTCAGATACCCCAGTAATAGGAGGAAGGCTTTCGACAGAAGTGGTGGTCTACACCCAAAGGTTTGGGACTTAACATCTACCACCTGGGTCCAGGTCCGCCTCCTAATTGATGAAATAGGGGCTACAGCTGCTAGGATATACCAGTCAAGGCCCTATCTGGTTTAGCCGAACCGACTCATGATGGTACAAGAGTATGCTGCAAAGGCGTATATATAGGCCAGGAAGTGGGTTGGGAAAGAGGTATATAAGATATGGGTACAAGAGGCATACCTGAAGTACTATATATATCGACCGCCATACCGCGATTTCTGGACTTTCATGATGCCTCCGAAATTCCAGGCCGGTAGGATACACCAGATGAGATCGAACAGGAGTTATTTAAGAGGACAGGCAAGCTGGTCCAGGCAGGACCAGGATCCGACTTGTGACTTATGTCTATAGTCAGTTCAGACCTCCGAACACATGATTACTGATTGCCCTGACCTGGCTCGGCCAAAGGAGGGGGTAGATCAGGGGATGTTTGACATAAGGTTGGGCCCAGCCCTATGGGAAAGAGGGGATAAGGGGAAAGCCCTGATGAAGGGTTGTGATTCCTTTGTAACACAGAATAGGTTGAACTTTCCAGGTAGGTTGGGAATTTTCCCTTTACGTGAGACTTGGACCAGAGGTACTGATTTAGAATTTTCGCATAGGGGCTGATGACTTGATGTTTATGATAGTGTTTCTATTGTGATTTGTTATTTTATGGGCTAGGTAAAGTATCCTATGTTATTGGGGTTTTTAGGCAATACCTCAGGATGAATGCCAGGATTGTCCTGTACTTGGTACGAATAAAACCACGGATTTAACAAAAAAAAAAACAAAGATAATTTCAATTAGTGATCGATAATTTAATTGTTAGTATAGAGGAGAGTGGGGAGAGGATTTGTTATTATTTAGTAATATTCTGTAAGTTTAGAGTAATACTATAGGTATCACTTGATATTTGAATTAGTACAGCTTAAACTTAATGAAAATTACTTCCCTCAGCTATTATAGGGCATTTATAAAGGAATACTACTATGTTTCTGTTAGGCACAAACGACTTCCAAGAGGATCACATGTCTTTGTCAGGAGGAACTACATGAATCTGAACCTCTATAGGCAAAAACCCCCCTGCGGCCACAGCGTTTGCCCTGGGAGTGGACACTGGCACCTTGTATGGTTGCTCGTTTACTAAGAAAAACGTGAAATTGAAACAGATCTTGTAACCCGGTATACGTCGTCACACTCCGTCCGACCGGATGCTGTCCGCAGGGTATATAAGTGGGCCTCTCTGGCTACGTCTGGGAAGTAGAACAAAGTAATTCCGTTAAGAACTCGCAGAGTTACACTCAGTTGAATTTAAGAGAGCCCGGGTAGCCCTAGATGGGTATGAATGCACAATTGAAGTAGGCTACTCCGCTACACACCAAGAGTACGCAGACGCCCCCGTGATGCCTATAAGGTCAATGAACCTATCGGAACAAGTTGATAAGGAGAGGCAGTGAAGACGAGAGGGTATTGGCCCGATCGTGAACACTAGTCATCCTGAAAGCCAGCTGCAGAGCTGGATAAGACGGCACGAAGCAGATTCGGCCAACAACCAAGCTAGACACATAGATTTCTAAGAAGTTATTGGTACGTTCCAAACTGGCCGACTATATCTTAAACAGCCGAAAGAAGGTTGACCACTCAGACTAAGTGGGTCCACACCCGCAGAGAAGTTGGGAGCTCTGATCATACCATAAGCCGTGTGGGGGAAGAGAAAGTTCAGGGTCAAAGCAGGTTCACTCTCAGATTAAGAGACAAAGGTTGGGAAGAAAATACCTGTTTATATGTAAACCAGTTGTAGTCCGCGAACACTTAGACCCGGGATATAAATATTGAAGTGCCTCCCGAGCTTTAGCCATCATCAAGCAACGGAGAAGAGATCTTATCAATATCATAGGTTTTACTCAAAAATCTTTACCTACGAGCCTTCATAGACAATCTCCGTTTACGAAGAAAGATTTAAGCCTAGTCCGATTCGCTTGCGTTTAGAATTGACTACCCTTAACAGTATATTTGATATTTCTCCTTGTTACCAAGGCTCTTTATATGACTACTGGACACCTCCAAGTCATACCTCGTGAATCACACAAGCTTATAGCTGATTCGACATACCTCGACGAGCTTCTGCTCGAACAACGTCCCTCAAAATACATCTCCTCATTCGAAGAAATACTTTAAAACTCCTTCTCGGAGATTCAATTCTTTATACCTCAGGAACCCTACTGGTTCACCGATCCCTTACTTATCCCTACCGAATCAGATTTCTAAGAAATCTATGAACACTTCTACGTTCCCACCTTCCTCTGGAAACCGTTCCAAGACTACGATACTGAAGAAGAAGGAACCTCAAGTTCTTTCAGCTTTACCTCCCCCTCCTTTATTCCATCACTTTGGAGACTAGGAAAACATCCAGAGTCCCAATAAAACGAGATGGCCAGACAATTGACTGTCAACACGGACAGAGCCATGTCGGAGATAGAAGAAGTCTCTCTGGTTGGAAGCGACCATGCACCTGGACGCTGCAGGTCACCTTTGGCACTCCCCCACTTTTTTTTCACCCAAAAGGAGTCAGAAAGTCGGCCTGTGGAACTCGATCAAGTACGCCCCGTCCCCCAGACGCCAGAAATCCAGGCATGGAAAGATTAGCAGCACGTATAGGCCAGGCAAGGAGCTACTTCGACTGTACACTCCAGGAATCGGTTGATATGCAACATCTGGCCTACCGTGAACTATCTGGTCAAGCTCAGGATCAGGAAAACCAACTCCAGTACCATGCTCAACTGATAACCCGTGGGGAACAGATAATTGGCGAATAGGTGAAACAGGTCAATTCGGGACTTTTAATGTTAGCAACTGAACCGCCGCACTTCAAGATGCAACCACTAAACGGTTGGAGGTAAAGTTGCGGGCGCAGGAATAACAGGCTGCACACCAAGAAGTGGTAAGTACCCAACTTCATGCTAACATTGGGGCAACAGGACAAGAGTTGCTAGATCGAGACCGGCAGCTAGAACAGGCTTTGGCAAGGCAAAAAGCAGAACTCCTGCAAAGACAAGTGGCCGCACAAAAACAACAAGAGCGGACCAGTGAGGAGTTACGAGAACTGCACCAGTGCCTTGAACAAGAGCGGTCAGAAAGGGAAGCCTATGTGATCAGGCAGAATACCGCATCTGAGCAACTAAATTGAATGTTGACTCGGATGAATGAAACTTTGCTGCAACTACAAGTTGCGAGGAACCCACCAAGTGTGTGGGAAACAGTGGTGCCACAGCCAGTGGAGAATCAGGGCTTGGAAAAACGGACCACGGCCGATTGAGTAGAAGAGTTTTGGTTCATTCCCCGAAGAGACAAAGGAAAAGCAGTGGATCGAGGTGATGGAAATGGAAATGGAGGAAAGGAACCACCCCCGCCTCCTCCGGCGAATGCACCTAACCCGGGAGATGATGACCTAGAGTCTGAAGATGAAGGTGGCCCCTCATGACGAGGTGGTGACCCATCAAGAAGACCCTTACCTCGCCGAAAGTTCGAATCCGAAACAGACGCATGGGTGGATTGACTGGGGCAAGTATTATCCAGGACTAACCACCATCAAGCGGATCCACCTTTCAAGTTTGAGAATAAGCCTACTCAGGATGTACAAGTATGGTTATTAAATTGTAAGTACTACTTTGTGAGAAACCCGTGGTAATGGCAAAATGATGAGGAACGCATCAAGTATGCGTTAGGAAGAATGGAAGGAACCGAGGTGGCACCTTTCTCGATAACTTATTGCAAGAAAATGTCTGGGGACCTCGGATTCCCAAAACATGAGGGTTATGATTCCTGGATCACTTTCCGAGCAGAAGTTACTGAACGATTCTCAGTACTGCATAAGGCACAAAAAGCCTTAGCCGAGATGGGGAAGGTCCGGTATACAGGGGATATAGAGAAGTACCTCCTTACAATGGAAAACCACAACATCGAGGCAGAAGTATCTGGTATCGCTTGGAGAACTATAATTCAGCGGTAACTTCCTATTGAAGCCATGCGTACACAATCACATTAAAATCATAACTTGGATAGCGAATGGATAAAAGCAGTCCGCAGGGTTCCTAAAGCTGAAGAATCGTTCAAGGAACAACAAGGGCTATTCAGGAAAAACAGCCAGGGAAAAAGTGACTTCCAGAAAAGAAAACGGGAGGAGGAATCAAAATTGAGTAAGACCTATGCGGGAAATAAGAAACGAAAAACCTATATGGCAGCTGAAAAGGCTGCCTACAAATTGAAAAAATAAGCGGAAAAAGGGAAAAAAGCCCCCGCTGAAGGAAAGGTTGAGCATACAAATTGGGTTGAAGCTCATAAAGGAATCCCACAGGACAATTTGAAGAACGAATGAAAGCCAATCAATGCACCCATTGCACGTTGGCTAACTATACTAGGAAGTTCTGCAGGAAACAGGCCCAAGTATCGGTTATAGGACAGAAAAGGGGAAATTTCAAACCCTAATATCGACGACCCCAGATAACAAAGGGGTTGTTAAGGGTAGCCGATTCTAAGGTCAGCGAATCAGGCTAGGCTTAAGAAATCAAATGGTAGACGGAGATTGTCTAGGAAGGCTCAAGATTTCAAGGTAGAACGTATGATATTAATAAGATCTCTTCTCCGTTGCTTGATGATGGCTAAAGCTCGGGAGGCACTTCGATATTTATATCCCGCGTCTGAGTGTTTGCGGACTACATCCGTTCTCCATACAACCAAGTGTCTACTAACAATTTTCACAACAAAATCCAACAGCAAACCCCCTTTGACCCTGAAAGTTTTTTCCCCCGCACAGCTAATGGCGTGATCAGAGCTCTTCTTTCTCTGAGGGTGTTCACACCTTCTCGGTAAGAGATAACAGCCGTCGTCCTGGTGTTCAAACTATGGCCGTCCAGTTTGGAACTTGCCAATAGTTTCTTAGAACACCAAGGGGCCAACTTGGTTAACGACCAATACGGCTTCGTTCCGGTTCACCCGGTCTTGCCGCTGGCTTTCAGGATGACTAGTCTTTGACGATCGGTCTAAATACCTATTCGTGCTGGACTGCCTCTCCTTATCGACATGTTCCGATAGGCTTGCTTGCCTATGATAGGCATTCATTTGGGGTTCAGTACTATTCTCTACAGAATAGCCCGAATACCACTCCCTCCTAGGCTTCCGGATGTTGTTTTGGTCTCTTGACTTCACTGGCAGGTAACTCCGCGAGTTTTTGACGAAATCGCTTGGTTCTTTTTCCCAGACGTAGCCAGAGATGCCCTCTTATATACCCTGCGGACAGGGTCTGGTCGGACGGACGGCGACGACGTATACGGGGTTACGAGAAAGGTTCCTATATTTCTTCTCTCTATGATCGCGAGCAACTGCACAAGGCGCCAGTGCTGTCGTCCGGGGCCAACGTTGGGGCCGGAGGGGGGTATTAGTCTGTGGAGTTTCAGGCCCAGAGCTCTCAAGCTACTCTTCTGGGCCCTCATGGGAGTTATGTGCCTAACAGGGGCAACCAGAACCCACGACCAGGGTGAACCAAGTCAACCAGCCCAGGATTTGGGAACTGGATGACATGGATGAGACCTAAAAAGGGGTTTCAGGCACTGGCCGTGACGGCGACTGGGTACTCGGTTATGGACTCCTTACCGAAACCGAAATCAACAAAGGGGCTCGACCTCTGCAAGGTCCTACTAGCAGGTATTCTGCGCTTCTCAGTGGGAAACTCAAAACCAAAGCGAGAGTCACGATAAGCAATTCAGACCTACAGGAGTATCGCAGACCTAAGAATGACAGGCAAGCGAGAAGCGATTAACTTGGACGGCGGCTCGTGGTAGTCTCGGACTAGCCCTGGGAACCTGAAACTCAAAAAGAAGAAAGCAGAGTGCCACATTTGATGTACATCGGACCTCAGTACGGAAGACAGTCAACTAAACCCGCATCCTTATAAAGCCCTATAACATTACAAATGATCCAAGGAAGAGTGAACAGACCAGCGCTGACTAAGGACTTCTTAAGAATGACAAGGGGAAATCAGTCTAGCCTGGATCATGAGAAGCCTTCCAGGAACGTAATATATAACAGGTCGGCTAGACAAAGGAATAGTTGGAGAAACAGAACAGGATTCCAGACATCAAGAAAAATAAAGTAGAAGAGAATGAGGAACTATGGCTACCTACTCCACACATTAAATGGAGCGGGGTAAATCCGTCCTGAACCTGGACTGCGGCTGTGTGGATTGGATAGGCACGATAGACTCATGGGGTAATCGAGGCGATGCGTGAAGAATCCCCTCGATACGACCTAATGATACGAGTTCGGCTTGAGTTAGGCAGGGCAAATGGCAAGTGTATGGGAACCCTTCGGCAAGGGGTAAAGACCGCTAGTAGTGGGCTGCCCAGTACACCAAAAAAAGAGAATTTAGTTTGTCTGAGGAGGCTTAAATACCCAAAACCATGCGGGCATGGTAACAAACACCCTAAGTTACCACAACAACGAAAATGTCATACAAAAGACCTGCACAGGCCCCTAGCGGCCCCAATAAAAGAAATAAAGCAGAAGTACCTGCCCCGCCTTATTATTCATGCCCAGAAGGCAGGGCAACCATTGAAGTAAATAGAGAACAGATACCGATTCGCGTCCTATTAGACTCAGGGTCTAATATATTTCTAATTAACCATGAACTGCTTAATAAACATCGCCTACCATACCACACATGCACAAATAGCTAGGACATTTACACCTTTGAAGGAACCACAGCAGCAAATGGGGGAAAACACTACAAATATCCTATTCTCTTAGAAATCGGGAACAACATATACCAATGTCACATTTCTTGCGAAATTGCCAATGCTGGCAAATATGACCTTATCATCGCAATTGGATAGTGACATACAGAACATCCCATAAGGCACATCGAGGATGCGCATAAATGAACATTTAAAGACGAGAAATGCCAAGGTCTTGTTAATGATGAAGGCATAGACTTGAAATTTGAATGGGACGAGACCGTGGCATACGACCCAGAAGCAAGATATATTGGAAGAATCGAAATAGCACCCACTCCAGAGTCAAAAAAGATCCTGCAAATACCTCAGGAATACCATGAATTCAAGAGGGTTTTTGCACCAGAAACGGCAGAGAAACTAGCCGGAAGAACAACGTTTGACCATGCCATTGACTTGATACCCGGCGCGGTACCACCATGGGGCCCGATATATCCTATGTCAGCCCACCAGCTGGATTTGCTTAGCAAATACCTGCAGAAAATGCAGGATCAAGGGAAAATCATGGAAAGCAAATCTCCTGCTGGGGCTCCAATTTTATTTGTCCCTAAACCTGACGGTTCAATGAGGCTATGTGTCGACTACCGACAGTTGAATAAGCTGACGTTGGCCAACAAATACCCGCTACCCCTAATAAGCGAGCTCCGCGACCGGGTGCCTAGGGCCCAAATATTCACTAAGCTTGACTTAAAAGATGGCTATCACCTCCTAAGGATAAATGAAGGAGATGAGTGGAAAACTGCATTGCGGACCCGATACAGCCACTTTGAATACAAGTAATGCCATTCGGGCTGGTAAACGTGCCGGCCATATTCCAGGCCATGATGAATAAAATTCTTTGTGAATTTTTAGATCATGGAGTGGTGGTCTACCTATACATTATCCTAATTTACTCCAAGACAGAGAAAGAACAAGTCAACTTGGTAAACAAGGTACTCTCTTACTTGGAAGAATATGATCTAGTGGTATCAACTACCAAGTCAGTTTTTCACGTCAATACAGTGGAGTTTTTGGGGTATATTGTGGCAATTGATGGAGTCACCATGAGTGAAAGAAAGGTTGAAAGCATAAAAAATTAGAAGGCACAAAGGTCGGTTAAGGAGGTGCAAATATTCATTGGCTTTGCCAATTTTTACCGATATTTCATTAAAGATTTCTCCAAAATCTGCAAACCAATAACCGAAATGTTGAAGGGCGACCCCAGAAAATTCAGCAGGGGGCCGGAACAAGACGGGGCGTTTGAAGAATTTAAGAAAAGAATCATCTCCGCCCCTATACTCTGTCATTTCTACCCTGACAGAGAAACAATTGTGGAAACAGATGCTAGCGATTTTGCGCTAGGCTGTGTCCTCTCACAGTTTAAAGACAAAAAGCTATATCCGGTGGCTCTCCATTCACGGAAGCTCAGCCCAGCAGAGCGAAATTATGAGATTCTTGATAAGGCACTATTGGTGATTCTGGAAGCATTTGAAAAGTGGAAACAGTACCTGGTCGGAACAGGAAAACCAGTGACTGTCTACACTGATCACCAAAATCTACAGAACTTCCTTACAACTAAGGTATGGAACCCCTGGCAGATACGATGTCCTCAGCAACTGGCAAACTACAATTTCAAGATTGTCTACCAGCCCGGAAAACGAGGCAGTAAGCCGGATGCACTAAGCCGATGGCTGGAGTACTGTCCAGAGGAGGGAGCTGCGCATAGCGAATAGTCAATACTCAAACCAACTCACTTCCAAATCACCCTGGTACAGTTAAATGAGCCAGAAAGGGAGGAAGGAATAATTGGCACAGAGTCTACTGATTCCTTGCGAATAAAATTGCTAACTCCAAAAGCACGAATACCTACGAAAGGGTCCCAACTAGCAGCCGGACACAACCTGTACGCACTAGAGGACTTTATAATTCCAGCCAAAGAACAAAGGTTGGTAGAAACTGGGATTTCGGTCGAATTACCAAAAGGAACATACGCACAGTTGGTACCAAGCAGTAGAATGGCCGTCAAATTCGGAATCAGTATTGGCAGAGGAGTAATCGACGCTGATTACACCGCGGAAGTCCAGGTTATCATAATATACCATGGAAACCAAGATTGCCAGGTTCGCAAAGGGGACCGAATGGTACAAATAATCATTGAGAACATACACATGGCTAAAGCGATAGAAGTTGACGGACTAGCAGAAACTGCAAGGGGCAAAGGTGGATTTGGAAGCAGGGATGTATTACGCATATGATCAGCTGCAACAAAGACCCAGGTCCTGGTTGCATACTGACAAGCGGACCAGGCCGAAAATGAGTTTTTTGATGAAATAGACCATCAAGTAAGACTAGACAAAGGGATACTCCTAATGTCTAATGCTATAATGTCCAAGGTCAATATTAGGAAATATGACCAGACATTATTAAACACCATCAAAGAGGCAGGCCAGAACGATCAAGACTGGCAGGAACGCAAGCAAGAATTGGAAACGTTAACCAACAAGGGCAAACCATTACCAAGTCACTGATCAGTAACTGAAGGACTGATATACTATAAGAATTGCTTATACATTCCAGACAACGAACAGCTGCAGACAACTATAGCTAAAGGTTGCCACGACTCTAAGGTAGCTGGACACTTTGGATAGGAGAACACTCAGGAAATTGTTACCAGAGACTTTTATTGGAGAGGGCTGACAGCGTGGATAAATGACTACGTACAGTCATGCGACGAATGTCAACATAATAAATCCCCATGACATGCGCACTTCGGTCTGCTGCCGCCTCTAGAAGTCCCGTTCACAGCCTGATCATCCATATCGACCGACTTCATCACACAACTACCAGAATCACAAGGAAGAATACAAATTATGGTAGTTGTGGATTGGTTTACAAAGATGGCTCACGTCATAGGTCTGGAAAGTAATGCAACTGCAAAGGAGGTTGCAAACATATTCTTGAGGGAAGTCTGGAAGCTACATGAAGTTGCAGCGGAAATTATATCCGACATGGATGCAAAGTTTTCAGGAGAATTTTGGGAATCCCTATGCAAAACCTTGGGGATAAAACGAAAAATGTCAACTGCGTACCACCCGCAAACTGATGGACAAACGGAGAGGACCAACTAAGTGCTGGAAGGATACCTCAGAAACTTTGTCAATTATGATCAAACGGACTGGTACCAGTTGTTACCACTAGCCGAGCATGCCTACAACAATTCGGTAACGAACACGCATGGCATGTCACCCTTCTACGCAAACTATGGATTCCAACCACAAACAGAATGGATGAAGGAACATGAAGCCCAATAACCAGGCGCCCAGCTATACACACACTGGATGCAAACAATACACCAACAGGCCAGAGAAGCGTTGGAATAAATGCAGGAAAATTTGAGCAAATATTACAACCGCAAGGCTAAGCACCAACCAGACATCAAGGTCGTGGACCTGGTCATGTTAAATGCAAAAAACATACTCACCAAACGACCCTCGAAGAAGCTTAGCACAAAGCTGTATGGCCCGTTTAAGGTATTGGAAAAAAGAGGAGAACGTGCCTACAAACTAGAAATATCACCAAGATTGAAGATCCATCCAATATTTCATGCATCATTGTTGGAACCCTATCGAACATCCAATCTACCAGCAAGGGAACAACCTCCCCGCGAGCCAGAAGAAATTGATTCAGATTTTGAATGGGAAATCGAAAGAATCGTGAAGAGTGAAATAATCTCTTATACCCGACACGTGGGAGGCCAGAACCAACCGATGCGTGAGTTACGGTACTTTATAAAGTGGACTGGCTGTTCCGAAGATGAAAATACTGGGGAACTACCAGACTACTTAGAACATGCACAGGAATTGGTGGAGGCATTTCATAGGGGGAATTCGGATATGCCAAAGCGGGCAGATGTTGAATGACAGGGAAAAGGTTTTCCTAGCATGGCTAAGCAAACACGTTAGGTTTTTCACCCTACCAAGTCGAGTTCAGGAAGCGAGTGGAAAATTTCAGATATGTACAAGTTTGGGTTTTATTTTTAATTTTTATTATTGTTATTTTGATAGGGTACCTAAAGAGAATGTAACCTTTGAAAAGCGTTTCGGGAGAAACCGCACAAAGGAGGGAGCTCGTGTTAGGCACAAACGACTTCCAAGAGGATTACATGACTTTGTCAGGAGGAACTACATGAATCTGAACCTCTACAGGCAATTACCCACCTGCAGCCCCAGCGTTCGTCCTGGGAGTCGATACTGGCACCTTGTGTAGTTGCTCGTTTACTAAGAAAAATGAGAAATTGGAACACATAGTGTAACTCCGTATATGTCGTCCCTGTCCGTCTGACTGCATGCTGTCCACAGGGTCTATAAGAGGGCCTCTCTGGCTACGTCTGGGAAGTGGAACAAAGCGATTCCGTTAAGAACTCGCAGAGTTACACCCAGATGAAGTTAAGAGAGCCTGGGTAGCCCTAGATGGGTATGAATGCGCGATTTAAGTAGGCTACTCTGATACACACCAAGAGTACGCTGACACCCCCGTGATGCCTATAAGGTCAATGAACCTATCGGAACAAGTTGATAAGGAGAGGCAGTGAAGACGAAAAGGTATTGGCCTGATCGTGAACACTAGTCATCCTGAAAGCAAGCTGCAGAGCTGGATAAGATGGTACGAAGCAGATTCGGCCAACAACCAAGCTGGCCCTTTGGAGTTCTAAGAAGTTATTGGTACGTTCCAAACTGGATGATCATATCTTAAACAGCCGAAAGAAGGTTGACAACTCAGACTAAGTGGGTCCACACCTGCAGAGAAGTCAGGAGCTCTGATCATACCATTAGCTGTGTGGGGGAAGAGGAAGTTCAGGGTCAAAGCGGATTCGCTCTCAGATTAAGAGACGAAGGTTGGGAAGAAAATACCTGTTTATATGTAAACCAGTTGAAGTCCGCGAACACTCAGACCCGGGATATAAATATTGAAGTGCCTCCCGAGCTTTAGCCATCATCAAGCAATGGAGAAGATATCTTATCAATATCATAAGCTTTACTCAAAAATCTTTACCTACAAGCCTTTATAGACAATCTCCGTTTATTAAGAAAGAATTAAGCCTAGTCCAATTCGCTTGCCTTTAGAATCGACTACCCTTAACAGTTTCTACTATGATACTCCTATTGACTTGATGTTGGTTACTACTTATTTTGGTTGATACCTGAGGCGCCCTACCTTTTGGTTCTCCCTTCCCACTTGGTTATGACTGCCTAACTGGTTATTCTTGTATTGTTTTGCTTATTATTGCGCCTGCATTCTTCTACCCATTTGGGTATTGCCATCTTCCTGCTATACTTACCGGATTACGATAGTATTAGCAATCTCTGGTTCATACTTGTTTGGATTGCATTACTTATTTTGTTAGCTCAATCCTGTCACTTCTAACCATCAGTTTTTAGAATATAGTTAGCTTGTTATGCTGCCTCTGTTAGCATATTTGTTGGACAGAATGTTTGTAGTTTTGTCAAGTTTTCCTAGCTACAATTTAGTGTATTTACAAAGCCTGTTACCGCTTAAGTATTCTGACTCAGAAGCCTTACAGGGCCATTATCTTTAATACTATAAGTTGAACTGTTACTCTTTATGTTACACATATGGGATATGGTACTAGACTTTCGAGTCTAAAGATGTGATAGTATATAGTGCCGGGAGGTGAATATATTGACTACAACCTACACTGGCAAGAAGTAGGAGCGTATCCAGAACTACTCAGCCTCGGTGAAAGATAATAGAGTAATTCATCCAAGTGGATCTATTATGTATTCTCCATTCTTGATAATCCGAATGCATCTGCACATGAGTACATATATGCAGGAAAGACAACCATCCACACTGATCACATGGTATTCCGTATGATGTTCACAAATAGGCGGTATGAAGTTGAACTTAGTTTATTTGGCAAAGAGATCGAAGGCTATTCACTGGTGAAGTGCTTGACACCCTCAGAGTAATAGATAGTCAGGGGGATCATTTGCTGTAGTGAAGTCATACATCTTCAGGGTCAAACTGTGTTCGCACTTTTAAAAGACCATGGCCGAAGCCTCTCAAGATACTTCTTTATATGGCTAACACAAGAACTGAGAAAAAGTGTATAAACAGTTAGCAATCCCCCGTAGTTAAAGGATCATCAAGCAATGGAGAAGAGACCTTAACAATATATCAAGGTAACCAGTTATAAAACCTTCGAGAAACTTTTATCTTTTATCGTGCCTTTTACAGAGCTCTCCTGACAGTTCTACAATTTTCTCGATACAAGTACGGCCTAGACAATTCAACAGTATCGAATTGGCTACCCCATAATACATGAGATATGTGTAAACTGTGGACCAACAACAGCCACAATTCGAGTTTCTGTGATGAGCACAGAACATATAATAGAACAATACCCTCAGCTCTTCCCAGATTCGATTTCAGAGAAGTTACCACCCATATTGATGATCAACCACTGAATCAGATTGAAGGATTCAGAGAATCTAGTGACAATGTCAACATACTTAGTACCAGAGAAGTACAAGATTCAACTCAATGCATGACTCGACCAAAAATTGTGAGAAGGAGTCATTGAATGAGCAAATGTGCCAGGTGTAGTCCCTATGTTTGTATGAGTCTATTCCAAGACTGCTGGAAGAATCTGATGTCTAGCGGACCTCAAAGCGTGAAATAACATCACTCAAAAGGATCATGAACCTATTCTAAACTAAGGTAGATTACTCAAGGCATTAGGAAGTGTATGAAACATGAAAAAGATTGGTCTAAGTGATGCCTTAACCCTGACGATATCAAATACAACAGTTAATAAAATACCTTTTGGAGGTTTCGTCAGCATTGTGATATTACAAGGAGAAATCAATCCATGAGGAACATTGATGAGAATCATGTCTGACCTACTCATCGACCACCTGGTGGAGTTTGTGTGGGTATATATTGATAATATACTTATATTGTCCAATCAAGAGTCTGACCACTTCAAACACATTAAAGCGGTGTATACCAGGTTGGAAAAAGTGGAGTTCTTTGCAAGTAGAAAGAAGTTGTACTTCTTTGGTAAAGAATTACAAGTATTAGGCTACATTATTGATGACAAGGGGCTAAGAGTATCCACTGAAAAGATAAGGAGGATTGAGGAGTGTGAAACACCAAAGAATCAGAAGCAACTTTTGGAGTTCCAGAGATTGGTAAACTACATTAGCCATTTCATACCGCATATCGCCACACTCACGGCACCTTTGATAGACCTTAATAGAAATGAGGAGTTTGTTTCAATACTAACAAATGATCAATACATTGAGAATATGAAGGAGATCACCAAACAAACTCGGATCACAGGACCAATCAACCACACCTCTGGGCAAAAGATATGGTTTATCACAAAGGCATCTGACTTACAGGATTGGGCTTGGATAGGACCAGGAGACACACCTGAAACTGCAAGGTCTGCAGTATTACATAGCAGGAAATTCTCTGACTCACATATGAATTATGGAACTACTGACAAGGAGGTACTTGATATTATAGATACTTGAACCACCTTTGATCATATTCTTCCAGGGCATGCATTTACAATCAGAACTCAATACCAGCTATTGTTGTACATGAAAACAGCTAAGAACCCCACACGCAAGCAGTTGAGGTAGCGAACCAACTTGCAAAAATATGAGGCAAACATATGTTATAGGCCTGGGAAGGGAAACTATTTATGAAAATATTGCAGTATCAAAGGCTGTCTCTTATGATTAATAAGGTGGTACTGAGATTTGAACGCAGTATCTTGTAAAGTAAAAAGCTGAGATTCCACTATTGCTCAACTGAGTTGTAAGGATAATGAGGAGAAAACCCGAAATATATATACCCATCTTCATGTCACGTGAAATCCAGCCATACATATGACTTGACATATGTGTATGTGTTACATGACTCACATATACACATGACTACACAGAATGTGATAACGTATTTTCCAACATTTCTCCTATGTTTCCATTTCTATCTTCATTAGTAATTTCTCGCATGAAACCCGCGACAATCCCTTAGTACATAGATCAGATACATTGTTTTCTGACTCAACTCTAACTATTTTAATATCTCCTTTCTCATGCTGCTCGATAACAGAATGGTATCTAATATCGATATGTTTGGTTCGATCTGAGAGGCCATGGATTTCGGTGAGACTTGTTGCAGCTGTATTACCATAATATACGACTGCCGTTGTTGTGATGCCTATTTGCTTTATCCCTTTCCAATCCAAACAGTCTGGTTTGCCGCAAATGACTGTGTGACATATCCAGCTTCTGTTGTTGATTGAGCCACTATGTGTAGTTTCTTGAAGCACTACAGAACTCTATGCCCATAAGTCTGTATGATTAATCCAGTGAAGGATTTTCTATTATCAAAGTTCAATGTATAGGAACTCTTGCTGTTAACCTCTAGAGGCAGAGCCTCAGTCTCATGTCAGAAGCTTAGTCCTTTGTTCTTTGTACCTTTCAGATAGCGAAGTACTCGTTTGGTAGCAGTTAGGTGGGTATTTGTTGAGTTGGATGCAAACTGACTGAGGAAGGCAGTGGCATATGCGATGTCTACTCGGGTAGTGACGGCAGTATACATCAAAGATCCTATTATGGATTGATATGTTTTCTGGTCACAGGATTCCTCGTCAGGAATAGCCTTAATAAGTACTGAGTGTGCTTCAATTGGGGGTTTGGCTTCATTTGCATCAGTCATACCAAATCATTCAAGAATTTCTGTTATGTATCTTTCCTGGTATAGCTTAATACCAGTTTTTGAATTTTTGATTTGGATACTGAGTAGTATGGATGCTTCCCTAGAATTAGTACACTGGAAGTGGGATCGTAGTTTATTAACACACTGGTTGACTTTGGAGGGATTGCTGGTGATGAGAATGGCATCAATGTATATACAATAGTATAAATCTCTTGCAATTAGGATAAATGAAGCAAAATGGGTAAACTTCAGGTTCATCGTTTCTAAGGCTTAGGTAAGGTGGTAGTACCAAAGGCGTGGAGATTGTTTAAGGCCATAGATTGCTTTCCATAACTTCCATACTTTTCCTGGTATGCGGTATCCTTCCGTAATTTCTAGATATGCTTCATAGTCTATGTTGCCATACAGGAATGCCCTCTTGATGTCTAGTTGTTATAGGATGTATTGTCTTTTGATTGCTAGACATAACAATACCTGTAATGACTCTAGGCGTGCCACTTGTGCATATACTTCTTCGAAGTCTTCTCCTGGTATTTGGCTTAATCCTTAGGCACAATATCTCCCTTTTCGTTATTCAATGGTTGCATCTGTTTTTACTATTGTTTTATATACCTATTGACCTTTGAGAACTCATTTGGTATTTAGTCTGTCACTTTATTCGCAACCTTTATGCTTTTCAGAACATCCATTTCCTCCTGCATTGCTATTTGCCATTCAGCCAGTTCTTATAACTTTATTGCTTCTGCATGGCTCATGGGGCCAGGCTTGTAGTAGGAGAGTCCAACAAGAGATTCCTTGCTTATGGCAGTGTTTTGTGGTCGAATTTTCTCAGGTATGGCTTCAAGTTGTAGCTTATATTGTAGACTAACTTGTTCGGGTATTTCTGTTCCTCCATCGCCTCGCATATAGCTTTTAAATGTTTCATCGCATTCTCTTAATATGGGATTCAAATCTATGAGCTTGGCTTTGTCTAAGTCCTTTCAATATTCCAGCCCTTTGGTAGTTTGGATTCGGGTCGGAGTTGATAGTAGCCTTGGAGGTTCATCAGGGTATGCTCCTGGTACCTCTGTTTCTTCTGCATAGTCTTCGTATTCGACTAGAGGATTACTTTCATGTTGTTCATCGTTTTCTGGAATGGCTTCTTTTTCTGGACTTGTAGCAGTATTTTCTTGATGATATACAAATGAAACTCCATTTATTATTAATAACCTGACCTCTCTTGCTTCAGTCACCATATGTTGTTTAGGTATGTAAATTCAATATACTGTAGGACTGGAAGTGTAGCATACTAGATGACCTTCTTCAGCTGTAGGATCCAATTTGGTTCTCATTTATGAAGTAATGTGTACTGTCGTAGATGTGAATCAAGGACGGAGGTGGTTAATGTTTGGTTTCTTGCCATATAGGTGCTTGAAAGGTATTGTCTTCATCGTAGAATGCCATGGTCTGTTGTATAGGTAGGCAGCAGTGCAATATGCTTCCCCCCATAGATACTTTCGATTGGCTGACAACATACATCGTACCATAGTTATAAGAGTACGGTTTATTCCTTGGGCAACACCGGTTGATTCAGGATTGTAGGCTGGTGATCTGGTATGGATTGTACCATTTTCCTTTAAGAACTGGGATACCTTCTGGTTTACATACTCTGTTCTATTATCACTGTGGAGACGTTTGATTCGTACTTCGAATTGTATATGTATAAGGTTCCAGAAGTCTTGTATTGCATTCTCAGCTCCATCTTTTGACTTTAGCAAGTATAGGCAACAGTATCTGGTATAGTCGTCCACGAATGTCATGTAGTATTCATTTGTTCCCAAGGTTAAGACTAATATATGCCCGCTCAGATCTGAATAGATTTTCTTGAAGGGTTTCTTAGTTTTGATATTTTTCCTATGTGGCACATTATGTATTGATTTTTGCATCTTGCAATTTTTACAGCTAAAGTCTTGAGGTTGGAGAATTGGCATTGTATCATTATAGCAATCTTCAATAGTACTAGGGTGACCAAGAGCCAGTTGTCTTTCCACATAAGGTGTCATAAGAGCCTTCTCATTATGTGTCCTTATATACCACAGCCAGACTTTTTTCTTGGCAACCTTGAATGTCCTTCTATCTTTAACATATCTTCTTTCTCCTCTCTCAATTTCTACTCTTACTCTAACATCATTGATCCTTGATTCAGACACTAAGGAATATTGAAACGATAGTGCATACAGTACTCTTCAGAGTTGGACAGTATGTCTGGATCCGTCCAGCAGTTGCACAGGGACCTTAATATCTCCTATTCCAGTTGCTTGATGAGTGCTGCCATATGCTGTTACTATGTTTGCTTTGGTAGGTGATTGGTTTAGCAAGTCACCTTAGTTTGGTGATATGTGGTCAGTGGCTCTAGAATCACAAAGTCAACTAATTGTCATCCTCTAATCACTCTGATTCACTATTTGTTGAGACTTGGGCATCAACATGGTAAAGGTAGCATCGGTAACATTTATCGATTTCGGTACCTTGTTTAGAAATTTTCTCTCCTTGTCTCTTTTGAGACCATGACAGTCTTTGAGATTAATGTTGTCACTCTTCTTGTATCGTGCTTTGCACCAGGAGCAGATATTCGTTCCCTTTTGTTTTCTTGGTACAAACAGCTCTTTTTCATCATCCCTTTATTCAATTTTCTCAGCAGCTCTCCTGACGAAGATTTCCCTTATGTCTACATAATGGTAATCTCCTCGTACAGCCAGCATATCACCTAGATCTCCATGTTACTCCTTTATCCAAAGGAGGAAGAATCCTCCTTTGGTAGCTTCAGATTGAAGTACTCCTCACAATGTAGTTAAGAGGTCATCAGCCTTTTTACCTTTCGCGTATGAGCATCGTAGAGATAGGCGGTTTAAGGAATTTTCAATGTGGGGGATGTATTCGGATATGATTTTACCCAGTGTGAGTTTGGTGAAGACATTTTCAAGAAAGACTAGGTTTGTAGATGGTGTTTCTTTGTCAAACCGATACCTTAGTGACTGCCATGCCTCTGAAACCAAGTTGTAGCAGGTGATATCTGCTGCATAAGTGCCAGCTGCCGGGTATAGGAAGAACTTCCTACTTGATTTTGCTTGTTCCAGTCCTTGGTCTCTTTTGAGGATGAGGTTCCTTCCTCTTCTGGCTCAGGTTGTTCTGTTGAGCCGTCGACCATATGCTATAGATCGCATACATTGAATACAGGTTTCCACATTTGTGCCTAAGACTGGTAGTCACGTTGTCCTTTCAGTTTCGAATAATCTTTTAGGGTAAGGGATAATTGTCCGAATGTTGAGTCTGTTGGTGAGGCATCTTCGGTGGACATTTTGGTAGAAAAAGTGGGATAGGTCTAATGTTGCTCAGATTTGTGTTGGGAGGAGACGGGTTTTGTGTATCTATATTTCTACGACTGTGCAACCTTTTTATTGTGAAGTACTCAAGCTGATATCGACATTTGTCACTACAGAATGGGAGTATATTCCTTTCTTTGTGTACATTTATGGGGAACAGTCTTAATCTCACACAACCAGGACAGTCCATGATTAATGTAGGGTTGAAATAACCTTGGTATTCGTCATTGGTTAAATCGTGTTGTAGGTGTCAGGCTTTTGCTTCGATATCGGATATTTTGTATTCAGGTGCGTCATAGTAGGTATGTGGCATTTGTTTCCTGATTTTACTCTCTTCCTGTTGTTGGTAATCTGATGATCGTGGCTCATGCAAGAAGCTTCTTTCAATAAGCCAGATATCTTTTTATATACCAAGGGTTGTTTTCATAATAAGGGGTAGTCTAATGTCTGTGGAGAGGTCAAGTGGTGTTGCAGTTACTGCAGTGAAATTTGTTATGTTGTTTATAGTAGACCTCTGTGTCACTTATAGAGTGATGAGAAGGAGGATGTGAATGAGGAAGGTAATGGTTATGGTGTTTTAGTGTATAAACAGTTTTGTCAAGTAGTATATGTTTGGGTAGCGAAGTCTTGCTAACTCGGGCTTATAACCTGAAGATATTCCATTATCAAAGGCTGTCTCTTATGATTAATGAGGTGGTACTGAGATTTGAACACAGTATCTTGTAGACTAAAAAGCAGAGATTCCACTATTGCACAACTGAGTTATAAGGATATATGAAGAGATTTTCTTTTTTTGATTATGTCATATATTCGCTATTAATGTACAGGAACCTGCATGGAGTGCTAGCTATGGCATATACGAAACGTTAATTCCAAATGTGCAAATCAAGGGAAATAACCACACAAGTTCTCCCCTAGTGATAAACCTACCGTCACCGCGCCCAACAATGGCGACTAATTCAAAAAGTATACAGAGAAATAAAATCAAAAGAAATCATAACTGCAAGGAAAGATATTGCAGGAAAAAAAACTACTCAGTCTGAGTCATAGTCGGAGGAGGATAAGGCAACAGTAGAAAAAACTGCTGGCATGGTGGTTGAGAAGTTCGTGTAAGTTGCATGGATGTATGAGGCAAGACCTAGTATCATGTGCAGGTTGGCCCAAAGTGGAGAGCCATGGCCCATCGAAGACAGCATCGGAAGGTAAAGCTGGCGTTCTTGAGACTTGGAGGTGCAGTGGAGAATTGCATGCTCAAAGGTTTCATCCCCTGACTGGCAGGAAGGACAGGTGGCAGAGCGATCGGCAATGCTCCTAGAGGGTTGCGCAGCAAGAGGTCGAGGCCCATGAAGGCATGTGGGCCGAGGCACGGCTTGTACTGGTAGTAAGGAGGGGGTGGGGACAGCAGTGTTCAATCAGCGAAGAGGTCATTTCTGCAGTCTTCCTTGATTAGTTTGTAGGAGACGGCATCTGGGATCGGAGGAGGGGGGGCAAAGACTGTCCCCGGTAGGAGGTGCCAGTTTATCGGTGGGAGTTTGAAACTGTCTGGTATCACCTTGATCAAGAGGTAGCAGATCTCATCTATCGGGAGGTGAGAGCGGACAGTGGGAATGGGCCTTGGTTGATTGCAGCGGAGGGGGATATAGTTGGCCCTAAGGCTACGAAGGAGGGGGCGGGAGGAGTCCCCTGCCCTAAAGTTCGTGAAAGATGGGAATAATGGAGGCAACCGAGCTGCAGCTGGGTTGATCTCAGGAGGGGAGCAGGCAAGCCGTAGTGCGGCCATCCCGTGGTGATAGGATACATGAGGAGAAAACCTGAAATATATATACCCATCTTCGTGTCACGTGAAATCCAGCCATACTTATGACTCGTCATCTGAGTATGTGTTACATGACTCACCTTCACACATGACTACATAGAATGTGTAATCGTATTTTCCAACAATTTAGCAGATGCTCTTTTCCGCCTTTATAAGCATTTTAATCCAGTCCCCAACTACGCTTAAGACCCTATCAACAAGAAGATTTAAACTCTCACAACATACCTTTTACATCTTCAAATATGTCACATTTTGAACTATTTCCTGTTGAAGAACAACTTTCATTAGATAACTTTCATTTCTCTATCAGAAAAGGAATTGATTAAGGAGAAAGAGTCACCCTAAAAATCATTTATGATCAAAAAAACCATATGGCTATGTACTATAAATCTTGCTACCATCAGCAATGCACTCTCGTCAAGGATAAGAACCTCAGAAACAAGATAGTTCTAGCTGAACTAGTCACTACCTACGAAGAAAGAAACTCCATATTGCTACCCCCTTGACCAGTCCTGGACCTGAGCAAAGTCACAAGCTATTTGAAAGAACTAGGAGACCTGTGTTTAGAATATCAGGAGCAGGAGAGTTCTTACTAACACTCAGCAAAGGAGCCTGAGCAACCCCTCTACTCCAATATTGTACTCAGCCAATTAAAGCTTATACTAGTCATTGAGCCACCTATCCTCCCTCACTACCAACATCCTATTTATGAGCTATATGAGGATGAAGAGGAGGAAGTATACCACATAGAGCGAGTAAAGGATGAATAGGATATAGAAGCAGTGGTGGCAGAGATGAGTAGCCAATGGAGAAGACAGATAGTGGAAGCCTACAGGAATGACAACCTGATCAAGCAAGCTTCAGACACTAGCAATACTAGAAGAGGTGGCAAGCTATCCTTCTATAAGATTAGTGATAGACTGATATATGCAACAACCAGGAATAGTCAGGATTCCCTATACATACTTAAAGGACATTCAGTGAATGGAATAACACCTAGGGTGATCATAATTCATGAGATTCACAAGAGAGTACATCACAGTGCGTGCAGCTAGAAACCTACGCTATGCTACAGAATACATATTCTGGCCCAAGATGAGGGAGGTTTTTTGAGATTATGTTCACCAATACAATTTATGCCAAATGAATAAGGAATACAGCCATATACCTGCAAGAGAGGCATAGACTATGCTACTACCCCTGTAGATATTCACCTGCTATGCTATCGATTTTACAGAACTAGTAAACAAGCCTAGAAATACCAAGTACGATACTGTGCTGGTATTTGTGCCAAGGTTGGAGTTGCACCCCAACCAACAATTGCTTGCTGGCTCACAACTGTCGGCACTCTAAAGACTGCCTGACAGCTCAATGCAAATTTATGGCTTGCCATAGTAGATTTGTAGCTCAGCATCACTTTGTGGCTTGACCTGGCTCTATGGCTAATAATATTTTATGGCTCAACAATATTTTGTAGCTTAATAACACTCTATAGCTATGTTCAATTTAGTTATAGAGTGTTATAACTTTGTAGCTTAATATTATCTTAGGGTTTTGAATTAAACTACCAACTATTATTAAATTACCAAGTGTTATTGAGCAACAAAGTGGTGTTGAGGTATAAAGTATTGTTAGCCACAAAGCCAGATGAAGCCACAAAGTGATGCGAGTTACAAATTTACTATGGTAAGCCACAAATTTGCATTAAGCTGTAAATTTGAATTGAGCTGTCAGGCACTCTTCAGAGTTCCTACAGTTGCGAGCCAGAGAGCAATTGTCGGTTGGGATGCAACCCCAACCTTAGTACGAGTCGTCATCGATAGGGCAGTTGGATTCACTTAGTTTATTCCTACACATTCAAACTGTCTTGTAATGGAAACCGTTACCCTCCTCAGGCTGTACATCTTCAATCCACATGGAGTACCCTCTTCGGTCATCAGTGATGCAAATCCATAGTTTACATCACGATTTTACATTCAGCATATGAAGTCTATTGTAATCAAACACATCAAGGCCGTACCTGGTCATGATGAGTGAAAGGCCAAGTTGAACGAAAGATCAAATAACTAAAGAGAGCCTTGAGACATGTGGTTAACAAGTACCAGAATAATTAGTTACTTGTACTTCCAGATTTAGCAGCCAACAAGAATGTAGGACATTCTGATATCATAAATATGTCATAAATTTCAAGTAGTGTATGGACAAGAATACTCTATACTGTGGACTATTAGAGTCGTAAACACCCAGGTGCCTGCCTCTGATGACTTCCTGAATTGACATCAGGAATTGTGGAATGAGACCAACCAACCTGTCAAGATGGCAAGATTTAGTAGATCTAGGATTACAGCAAGAAGAAGGGCCACCCACAAACAAATTGATGCGGGTGAATCATTATTGGTCTGGGGAGACCTCTTGGCTATGGAATCTGGTAGAAGCAAGAAGCTTGAATCTTGATAGCAAGGACCTTTTAAGGTCTTAGAATATGATTAGCACATGCAAAAATATGCAGTCAAGATGAATGCTAGAATCTATCAGTGCAAGCAAGGAGTCTTTCACAGTTCGACAGTAAAAAGGTTTATTGAGAACGATAATGATACGTTTCCTGGCAGGCCTTATTCGAAACCACCCCAAATCCTCGTTGAAGAAGCACCAAAATAGGAAGTTGAACAAGTGTTGGATCACTACCAGAACTACGGACAAGACTAGTTCCTTATTAAGTTGAAAGGATATGTAGATTCTGAGAACAGATGAGAGCCTGTTGAGCTTTTAGAGAATGCTATGGACCTTGTGCAGGAATGGTGGACAGACAATTGTCCAGGCAACGAGTTTCCTATTCTTTCAGGATATAACAAGACTAGATTCATGCTAAAGACACCAGAATGTGGAGAATTCCCTGATAGAGGACAGATGAATCACGGATTGTGGAAGTCTTACCTGAAAAGCAATCATGATGACTCAGGTGTTACAGGGTAGCCAATTCAGTTCTATTGAATTGTCTAGGCTGTGCTTATATCGAGAAAATCACAGAACAGTCAGGAAAGCTCAGTAAAAAGTATGATAAAAGAAAAATGGTTCTCAAAGGCTTAATAACCGAATAACTTAATATATTCTTAAGGTCTCTTCTCAGTTGCTTGATGATCCCTTAACTACTAGGTTTTTTTTTTTTTT
>QFET01003108.1:0-26697 GCA_003316355.1 Tuber calosporum
TTGTCACTTTGTTCTTTCCTGAGCATAACAACGTTGTAACTTTTTTTATCACTCTAGCTATTATTCTTTATTAAGGTGAGCATTTGTGTTCCTTTGTCTGATTGTCACGGTTGATATTTGTTGGGTGTTGTTGTCGGTCGGTCGGTTGTCGGAGGTTCCCTATTTTTTGAAGCTTCGCTTTGAGCGTTAGAGAAGAGGGATCTGGGGCCTTTCTTTAGCGGTTTGGCTTTCTTGCCTGCTCAGCTCTGCTTGATCTGCTTTACTTGGTGGTGTTGTTAGTTTGGTTTACGATGGGTATGGTGGTAGCATCGCGTGTGAGCTACGCTACCTAATTACCTGCACCCATCTGGCTCACCTCCCTCCCATGTGACTCACGGAGAGCAGAGCATAGCAAAGGTGTCCAAAGAAAGCGGAGGAAGAGGAAGAAGAAGAAGAAGAAGAAGAAGAAGAAATGGGGCAAAAACCGCAAAAAATTCACCATACCACAAATCACTTGATAAAATAGGGAGAAAATCCAACTGACTGACCCATTCACTAGAGCTCCCAAATCCTTTTTCTTCTTCTCCAAGAAACACTACCACCCAACATGGCCACCACTTCCACAACCTCCATGTCCGTCGCTATCCCGACCTCCCGCCTCCACCGCGGTGGCAAAGCAACGGTATCAGACAACAACGCCTTTACGCTCCCTGAGCCGTACTCGCACTTCCCCACGCCGCCGAACTCCATTTCGCCGTCCCTGCCACCGGTGCCGAACCCTGTGACTGCATCCGTAGACTCCGACATTGACGTTCCGGACATTATTACCACAACCTGCACCACTCCTGCCCACCACTGCCTGCCGAAGGTAGCACCTGGAACCTCGTTGCTTGCTGAAACAACGGGGGTAATCACTCCGGCCCTTCTCGCAAAATACCACCTTCCAGAGATCCTGCTCAAGCACGGCCCACTGGCGATCCGGCACTTGACAGCACACTTGATCTCTGCGATACCGGGTTTCTCTAGTATTCCGCCGGCAAAGCAACGACGATTGGTGGTTGGTGCATTGGAAGGGCGTGGTGGAGTGAGCGGGACCGAGGGTGAGGCCGGCGGTGTCAATGGTAACGTTGCCTTTGAAAAAGTAGGCTGGGGACGCTGGGATGCGCGGATAAAGTCTGATCCACCGAGGCCCCACCGGGGGATATCACCAGCAGCTTCTGATCACTCCAACTTCGTGAAGACGAGGGCCGGAGTTGTGGGTACGAGTTACACTGGCGAATCGGGCATCTTCTTGCAATCGGAAGAGGAGGAGGGAGAGGAGTCTATGGATTCAGAGGGTGTGGAGGGCGGGGAAGAAGAGGAGGAGGATGGGGTTGATAGAATGTCGCTGGATGAGTCCTCGTCTTCTGAAGACGAAGAGGAAGAGGACGATGGAGACGTCACGGACGAGGAAGACTGGGCTCAAATGGGCGCAGCCATGCTCAGGAATCAAGTTGGGTCGCCGATTTCTCCTACTGGTGGCGGACTTGACAACCTTCCAACGGCGTGGGGAGCTTCGGCCAGGGCCAGGGAGGAACGGGAGGCTGTAGAGGCTCTTGTTAAACTCAGCTCTGTGTGACTCTTTTCGGTTTGGCATAGCTTGTTTCTTTTTCCTTTTTTATACTGTCTATTCGGCGTATGGGTTTCTATTATTCCATTCGGAGAAATTAAATACATGGCTGTGGGGATTGGGTATTTTTACTACTTCTCTTTTTGGCGGGAGGGGAAACTTTGTTTTGGGCGTTTTACTTATAACTTCATCTCCTCTCTCTCTTCATTACCATCATAATCATCATTGGCATAAACATTTAACTACCTTTTTTTCTCTTCTCTTTTTTCCCCCCCTTTCTTCCTTCCACCTATTTTGGTTTGGTCTCTGTTTAATCATTGTCGCATTACATCTCTTTTCTTTTATAATTCCTTTTCTATTTCCATTTCTTCCCCTTCCTCCCATTCCATTCCAACTACCCTACAGTCCCTCACAAGGAACAAGCGGGACAAAACACAAAAAAAAACAAAGTGTGGCCAAGAAGAGAAGAAGGAAAAAAAGAAGAAAAAATAATTGTGGACTCATTTATTTGATCATCTACATATCATCATACCCCCCGGATGGACTCAGGTCTTAGCTGATACTCGAGTTCCAACCGTTCATCTTCCTCTCTACTTTTTACTCATCTGTTCATGGACACCTCTTGACTGAGAATGGCCATGTATGACATGTATGTACGTCGGGGTGTTGCTTTTCGCTTAGCCAGGGCAAGGCAGAATTTCTTTCTTTTCCTCCTTCCTTTTTTTTTCTTGTTTACGACGTTTCTTCGTTACAGGGGCGGAAGAGGCGGAAAACGACCTATCAGTCACGAACGTGCCCATGCACGCATAAGTTTAAAAAACCAAATTAATCAATATGTGAATAAACAGACACGTTTTATTCCCCTCTCTTTTTTTCTTCTTTTCTTTTCCAACAGTCACTGTTCAGTCTATAGGCTCGGGAACTTGAGGAACAAATACCGTATTATACAATAATTGTATAACACCCAGGATAACAGGATATGGCGGGGAGTGGGTGCTAATGGTGATCTCATTCATCCATCCACTCATTGATCCATTTTTACAGTACTCCGAGTAGAGTACAGTATGTTCTCAGGGGGGGTCATCAAACAACCGAAAAATGTAACCTTGTCTCTATAAAGAATTGTGCGAGGTTGGCGGAAAAAGTCCCCCCCCCCCGAGTGAGAAGTAGGATAAGACAACATACCAATATCCCCCAACTCTCTTCCCCTCCCAAGTCTGCAAATGCTAATAATCACTAGTTATAATTCACCAAGAATAAATACCATAATCCGGCAATCATTTCTATCCAACACCCATACCGTACAACATAAATCGGTAAACAAATACCCGTACAGGCACTCTTCTACCATACCCCATGTGAGACACAATACCCGGCATGGAATGAATGTCAATCCCTCTTTCTTCCACAGTAATAGACTTTTCTTCTCCTCCCTCCTTCTTTTCCCTTCTCCCCATCCTTCATTTAATACCAACCATTTTATGGTTGTTATTTATATACCATACCCTCCCGCATTTGGCAGTTTGAAAAATCCATCTCTTTGCAGGTATAGGTGCAACAAGGTGCGTACGAAACTAGGAGAGTACGAGTATGGCATATGAGTAAGATATAGGTAAGTACGATACGGTAGATGAAAGGTGTCCGGGAAAGGTACCGGGTTCCGTGATATGAAGCAGAGGAAAATGAAGCCCTAACCCATGGGTATCATACAAGAGCGCAATGTGGGGAACAATTGTGGACGTATCGTGTTTGCACGCACGCTAAACCTGTCGGTACGTAACCGGCCGGGTAGTGGTCCGGTTCCGGGAGGCAAGTTGAGTGGTGAGTGAGGAAGATGTGAGAGGAATATTAGTAAAGTACAAAATTAGGAGGATCGTTTGGTGGTTTCGGTAACAACGGATGGTTAGTCTACCTTGGAACATGACATATCTACTGGCGATGATATCATGGTCCTATCTTTGATTTTAGGCACAGGTTGTAGGGGGGTAAGTACATGGAAGGGGGAGGGTGAGTTGTGGTCTGCCTTACTAAGCTTGTAAAGAATAATGCGGGTGGTCGGTCCTCTTATGGGAGGATATAACCTAGTCCCAAGTATGAGGAGAATCTTAAAGGGACTCTGTTGATACTAGTAGGGGAGGGGGGGAAGTGTGAATGTACTGGTCTTCAATAGATAAGATAAAAGATTGAGGAATTATTAGTTACCATCCAACTTGTGATATTAAAGAAGGTAGTTCTGTAAGGCTTGAGAGCCTGAATCCTGAAGGGATTACAGGTTTATTAAATATAAAAGTTTCTAGTTAGGGAGGCATGACTAAAGGAGCAAATATCCAGTCTAAGATAGACAACAACATGCTAACATACATAGCATAATAAGATAACTATAGTTTAGAGATTAGGGATTAAAAGAAACAGGAAGGAGTTAACAAAATAAGTAGTAGAACCCAAATAAATAATAACAAGCAATTGATATTACTATACATATCCAAGGGTGATAGTAGAAGGATATCAATACCCAAATAGATACAAGCAACATGAAAGTGATGATAGGTGAGACAAGGAAAGAGTGTCAAGATATGAGGTTTTAACTAAGTAGGAAAGAATAACTAAAGGGCAGTGCTTATCAGGTATAATCAAAATAACTAATAACCAAAATCAACTTTGTAGGAATAGTAGTAAAATTGTAGAATTCTATTGGATTCTCTTTGAAAGATATAAACCAGAACAAAATAATAAGAATGATATAGAGCTTAATGATTATTAAAAATTCAGAGTATTCTACCCAATTTCAAATATATAACTTTCTCAGTAAACATATTCTTTACTGGTGTCAGAAAACTACTTATGCCAAGGTTGTGGCTTGTGAGCCACAACCCCAGGATTTTCGCTGGCTCAAAACCTTAGCCACTACTACAGAGTGCCTGCCAGCTCAACGTCAGATTACGGCTCAATATCACTTTGTGGCTCAATATCACTTTGTGGCTTAACTGACTCTTGTTGGGTAACATGACATTCTAAAGTAGGAGTGTATTTTTACTCAAGTTGCTGTAACCTTGCTTCCAGTCCAATGTCAATAGCAACAACTTGGATATTTTCCTTTTATGTGCATGACCAGCATGTCTGGCATTTGCCTATTCCTTGATCTTATCAAGGAAAGGTTTAAGCTCTGTTTTATCAGATATCCTTTAGGCATTAACCACTCTCCATATCTGTTTCTATTCCTTTTCAACCTTTGCATCCTCTTTTCTTTTCACTATTTGACATAGTTCATCAGCATCTAAAATCCAGCACCTTGAATATATATTTTTACCTCTTAGTCCCGCTCAATATGCTTGCTTGGAAGGATGAAAGGTTTTGATAGTAACATAATTAGCAATCAAGTTGATTTCAATTTATAATTGGTGAATAATTGAATACGTAAATTCCTGTATCATTTTGAGACTATAAAAACTTCCATCATTGTGAATTGATGTATCATTTGCAATAATATATATATATAAAACTAACTTATTTAAAAAGATGTATTAATCTATATTATTAAATCAGGTTATATTTTAATAGAGAAAAATAAGCCACAAAGTGATGTTGAGCCACAAAGTGATATTGAGCCGTAATCTGACGTTGAGCTGGCAGGCACTCTGTAGGAGTGCCCAAGGTTTTGAACCAGCGAAAATCCTGGGCTTGTGGCTCAGAAGCCACAACCTTGGCACAAGTACACCTTTCTTGGCCCTTATAATAACTATAATATATGTACGTATTGCAGTACCTGAATTACAACTTTTGGTAGCCTATCTATTGTCAAATTACCTTTATTTAATTTTATTTCCTTTGTATTTGATTTTCCTACCAAAATCTCTATATTCTAGTGGTCTCCTTATACTATGCTTTAGAGCATAGGCAGGATTGAGACCTAGAAGCTCCAAGAGACAGGATTGGGCATCTATGACAGTGGTAGAATATAGGCTGTTTATAGGAAAGTCTCAAACTTTCTTGAACTTCAGTAGGGCTACAGGATTCTGGCAGCTATATACTAATAGGTAATGTTTATAGTTGTTGGATTCTGGAGTCTCAGCTACTGATAGAATGATATCATATATTAAATAGTTGACTGCTGGCTAGCAGAATATATCAGGCTTCATACAGATTCTTACATAAGATATTAACTTGGTTGAATGACAATCAAATTATTCTCCTTCACTTTTTAAACTATTCTATTATATTCTCATTGTCTTTACCTCAGAGCAGGTCTTCCCTAGATGCTACCACTGTAGTAGGTTACTGTATAGGCTCTATTCTATAACAGTTAATACAAGCTAGTACATATTACACAATATTTTGTACCTTAGCAAGTTATATTAGGTTCTCAAGATTGAGAATATAGGGTAGGAGAGATCATCTGCCTTTTACTTTGTTTACTAGTTAGAAGCACAAGTAGAATGGAGAGACTTCCTTCTGAGTTTCATTCAATATTACAGTAAGAAGAGGTTTGACTACATGGTAAGCAAGGATAATCTGACATTTTAGCAGACTTAGGTATAACCTATACTGAGAACTACAAAGTGAAGGTGACCATATAATTCGAGATGGACAAAGTGGCCTCCAATTAGGAGTTCTTGATACTGATTCAGAGGAAAAACTAACTGCAGAGCAAATAATTTACAGGGTAATTTAAAGAAAATAAACAGCTGTTAGACTAAATAAGAATTTGAAGCATTATAGAGATACTCCTTAGAATCTTACCATACTCTACAGTGCTCTCAAGAAGTGACACTACTAGGTAGATTTCAAGACTCTCTACTAGATTCAGGAGTATCACTATCAACAAAGTGAGGAGGGGAAGAACTTGAAACCTGTGTATACCTGCTGTTACAGGGTAGCAATTCGATACTCCTAAATTACTAAGACTGTATTTAATTAAGAAAGACATAGAAATATCAGAAAATCTCTAATGGGGATAGGTATAGTTCTGGAATGCTAAACACAATAACATTTTTCAAATACAAAGTGTGACTGGCTTGACTAAGACGAAAACTGTAAGACTTTACAAATACCCTACCCTAATGTCCTCTTTCTGTAACCCTAAATAGTAACTATTAAAAATATAAAAATTTAATAATATCATCATAATATTATGATAATAATAATATAATAGTTTGAGAATTGAGAGTAAAGAAATTATAATAGTGCAAATTGTTTTTCAAATAATCATTTCTCAACTAACAACATTTAGTAATTGTAGGACAATTAGTAAATAAAAGTTAGTAGGTATATATTATTAGACATCTCTCTCTGATGCAGTAATTCTATATCTTGAATTTACATATCTTCTAAAGTGCTGTGAATTATAAAATATATTATTACGATATGCTTCCATCATACATATAGCACCCTGATAATATGTCCATATAAGAATATTAGGAATTTGAGCTAGTACTGTAGGTACAATATGAACTAATGAAGGAAATGTGTATTTACAATATTATATTGTAAATAGTTTGGCATGGCTCTAAAAGTATTCAATAAAATTGAGTTCAAAATTGAATACTAGATAGATATAACTGGAGTCCAGGAGCCTCTATTGTTTCCTATAATTGATAGTTTTATTCTAAAAGGTTAAACTGCAAGGAGAAAGGTAAATGGACATAACAGGATTCTGTGCTTGCATTGCAGCATGCTGAGATGGCTTTCCTTTCTCAGGGGCAATTACTAGTAAAACGGAATCCTACTATATTTCTACTATTACAATTAAGTTGTTGTTGATTATTACTTATTTGGATATATAGCTTATAAGCACTACCTTTGGTGGTCCCTTTCTACTTGTTTATGACATCCTAACTGGTAATTATATCCTTGTTTTACTTATCACTGCCCGCTCCTTGCTTCTACCCATTTGGTTATCTCTATCTTCCTGCTATAGCTACAGGATTTGTATAGTATTAGTGATCGTTTGTTCCTCCTTGTTTGAATTCTGTTACTCATATTGTTAGCTCTATCCTGTGGCTTTTAATCCTCTGTTTTCGGAATATGGTTACCTTGTTATACTACCTCTGTTAGTATATTTGTTGGACAGGATGTTTGCACTTTTGTTTAGGTTTCCTAGCTACAATCTTTTGTATTTAAAGAGCCTGCAATCCTTTAAGGATTCGGACTCTGAAGCCTCACAGACTATCATCTTTAATACTACAAGTTGAACGGTCACTCTATCAGTTCCATACCTATTACCTTGTCTATTGAAGACCTATCGATCAACGCTTCTCCCCCTATGCAATAGTATCTTCAGAGTCCCTTTGGGATTCTCAAGATACTTGGGAGTAGGTTACATTTTTTGACCTAGACTCAAGTATAGCTTTGATCCTTGGCAGAAGACTGATCACACTTCGCCTACCTTGACCCTGCAGTACTAGTACACCTCCCTGTTTCCAAGAAGGCCTTGAGCGGATTCCTGGTGAGACCAGCTCACCCTAGCTATCAACCATTTCGCTTCTAAGAGATACCAGAAGGTACTTCACAAGAGGATCGACAGCATTCTCCTCAGGACCTCTAAGTCCAACGCCAGTACCTCCACCTGCACTACCATCTGAGGACTCAGAACTATCTTCAGTAGATAGTAGCAGCAGCGAAGAAGAGGACTAAGACCAAGCTCAAGCTCCACACCAAGGCCAAGAACAAGTCCAAGTCCAAGCCCAAGTCCACAAACAGCTCCACCAAGAAGTCCAATCCAAGAAAGAACCAAGCTCAGAATCAGAATCAAATTCCAGTCCACAGGACGCTCCAGGACCAGCACCCCCAGCTTCGCCACCTAGACCCCCTAGTCTACCAAGAGAACCCTGAGAACCAAGCCCTGCACTAGACGATTTACCTAGTCCACCAAGACCACCTAGTCCACCAAGTCCACCAAGTAATCCAAGCCCTGTACCCATCGCCATGTCAGTCCCCCCTGAGGCAAATAATCGTCCTAAATGGCATGGGCCATTTACATTCACAGGAGAAGGAAAAGATTGCGACCCATTAAGAATCAACTCATCTTTCAACACAGTCCTTCGATTCATCGCCAGCTTTGGCATAACTGACGATGCCCCAGAAGCCCTGTAATACTATGGAGCCTATTGCAGAGAGAAAGCCCACGATAAATTCACCCAATATGAAGCATCCAAAGGAGACCATACAGTTGCTGGACTCAAACAGAAATTCGAGGCCTACTTCCTTCCTTCCACATCCACAGATACCATCTATGAGTAGTGGCTACAAGTCAAGTAATCTACCAGCGGAAAAACAGCACAGATTACCGACAATGTAATCAGACTTGAAACCTTGAGTGACAGTCTCCCCCCAGGAACAATTTCGGACTCTTGAGAGAAACAGAGACTCCTAGATGCCATGGATATAAAACTCAAGTGAGAAGTGAAACCACACATCACTTCAGATACCTTATTTGACCAGCTAGTAGAGATAGCAGAAAAGCGAGATGCAATTGCCCACTCTACAGGACTCTATGGTAATCGACAAGGAAATGCAACCTCTAATGCAGTTTCCCAACAAGCACCCAACCCCTCCCCAGAACAACAGCCAGCGAAATCAACCAAGATTCTCCAACAATACCTCTCAGCATCCCTGAGCATCCCAGGCAGAAAAGGATCAGCGCAGAAGAGACAATGACTGTTACTATTGTGGAAAATATGGACACTACTCCGATAACTGCTTTGAAAAGAAGAAGCAAAGGAGCACCCAGCAGCGAGGAAATGGAGGCCCTGGCGGATTCAGGAGACCCCAGAATGTCAGGAGAACATACCACACCCAAGAAGATGATCCCAAAGCAAAGGAATCAGTCACAGTTACCACATACCATGCAGGACCTAGTGGAACTAAATCCTAAGCCCTCGAAGCATACATCACAGTCAATGGCTACAAAGTAAAGGCACTATTCGATACAGGAACCACAGGAGAAAACTTGATATCAGGAAAGTTTGTCACTACCCACCAAGTCCCTACCAGAGACCTCGAGACTCCTATCAACCTGAAGATGACAGTTAAAGGATCAAGGTCAGCAATCAACCCTGATGCAAAGCCTGTCCTACAGATTGACAAGGAAAGCGGTAATATCTCAGAAGCCCTAGTCTGCTCACTGGACAACTATGATATCTTCCTAGGAATGCCTTACCTTACTGCACACCATGCTGTAATAGATTGCGGAGAATCTATTATCACTCTCACTGACAAAGGAATGAGCTTGACCTACAATGGGGCGACTCATGCACAATATTCAGCAATGAATGAAGCAGATGCGTCTGACTTCATTTCTGAGTTTCCTACAGTATTCCCTGGCAAGAAAACAGCGGAATTAACACCCTTGAGAGATGTCAACCACCACATCCAGCTGAAGGAAACAATTTCGGACCATAATCCGAGATTCTGGACTTTCCCTGACAAGATCATGCCAGCATAGAGAGCATTAATCGAAGACTGGAAAGCCAAAGGAATCATTATCCCAAGCGAGGCACACAACCCAGTCAATATATTCCCAAAGCTGAAACCCAATGGCGAAATCAGACTCCTTGCGGACCTTGTACCCAAGAATGATATTACTATCAAGGACCATGGAGCGATTCCCAACCAAGCCATGATACTCATAACTGTTGTCAAAGCAAAGTTCAGATCCACCATGGACCTAGCAAACTGTTACTTCCAGATTCGAGTTCTCCCCAGCGACGAGAAATACAACACCATCAAGACACCCTTTGGATCATTTGCATGCAGAGTAATGCTGCAAGGAGATGCCAACGCCCCTGCTACAGCCGTGAGAGTTATAGAGTTTGCCCAAGATGAATTTATTGGAAAATTCATTTGGGCATACATGGATGACATTACCATCTACTCAGAAACAGTTGAGGACCATATTTGGCATATCAGATCAGTCTTGGGTAGACTGAAGCAGCATCAAATCGAAGCATCGCCAGCCAAGTAGGAATTGTTTGCCACCAAGCTCTTACTCCTAGGACATGTTATCGATGAGAGAGTAATTCATGCAAAGCCCGAAAAAATTCGTTCCATCCAAGACTGGCCCCCACCAAAATTGAAAAAGGATGTTCAAACCTTTATAGGAGTTGTGATATATCATGAACAATTCCTCCCACACCTTGTATCCACCACTGCCCCCTTCTCCGACTTAATTTCCCAAGATGTGTTTAAATAGCGACTCCTGCATGAGGAAGCCTTCAAACAGATTAAGCGCCTGGCCAAGGAGACAATTCCGCTCCGCCCCATCTTATATGAGACATCAGCTGATCTAATATACCTTATTACTGAGGCCTCTAAGGTTGGATCAGGAGCATGGGTTGACCAAGGACCCTCCCCTGAAAACCTTACCCTGCCGCATTCCACATCAGAAAGTTTGCAACCAGTCAGGTGCACTACCCTGTATATGAATTGGAACTTTAAGTGATTGTGGATGCCATTGAGGTATTCTATCCGATTCTATATAGCACCAAGTTCACTGTTGTGTCTGAAAATAAGGCACTATCCTTTTTCCTGAAATAGACTGACCTACCTTACCGCCAAACTAGATAGCGCATGTTTCTGCAATCTTATGATTTCGTTATTATACACAGACCGGGCACAGACAATGTCCTTGCCGATGCACTATCAAGGATCTATGAAGACACCCCAGCTGAAGAAGACCAAATACTTGAAGACTCTACAGAGAAGAAACCCATAAAGACCCCCTGCTCAGCCATGAACAGTGTATCAAGACACTACCTCAACATCGCCCATGCAATAGACCTTTCTTCTGCCCTCACTCTTCAAGTACCCACTCACATTCTTACTCCTGAACACCACTCTATGTGGAGCTCACATCATGGCACCACCTCAAACACCTCCAGGTCGCAAGAAGCGAGTCACTACTCAGATACTGTTGAACAAGCCATGGACAAAGCAGCAGATACCCTCGAGCTTGCAACCAATGCCATTCAAGGTTGTGAAATCGCCGAGACCTCCTCCTATCTCAGCAACCCTCAAGAGCCATCCTGTGCCACAGTACTTGTTGAGAGGGCTAGGGCTCAGCTGTCTGGCCTTGCGGCAAGAATTAACAATACTCCAGGAGATATGGACCAACTACTGCATCCAGATGCTATCACCAACTGCTTTAAACGAATCCATGATTCTATCACCCTACTGGAATCCCTTGCAGTCACCACATCCGGAAATATCGCCCTCAGCAGCACACTAACTGAACCTGACCCTCAGCCGCTACCAGTCCCTTCTCGACCGCTAGTCAATGAACTGGACCAATTTCTTGAATCTAATAGACACAGAGCCATGCATTGGACTGCCTGTGTCTGGGACGAATGCCAAACCCATATAAAGGGAAAGAATACAGGATACTTTCCCTCGGATCTCGTGATATTCCAGGACCCTTGCCTCTCTACTCTGCCTCCAACTTTGTCTCCTCTCATCATCCTAAGTGCAGAGCTGAGTACAGATGGGCTGTCCCTCCTCCCCTCCACGATGATGATGGGTACACAGTCTTTCATACAGTTATTGATAAAGGAAAAGAAAGAGAAATACTGGATACCGACCAAGGATGGAACCTACCTACCCCTGAAGGACCTATCGATTATGAGGACGGCTTCTTTGATCACCCCTCTTCACAGCTTGACCTTCGCTCTTTTCAGATTACCAACTACATGAAAGGAAAGCGGTACTCCAGTATTCGAAATGCTACCCAGATTGACCCTCTCATTGAGGTAGTTACCAAGGATATCGACCACTCTGACTGGTTCTTATATGATGGAATTCTCGTCAGAAATGGGAAGGATGACAGTAGACACTGTCCTTATGTCCCCTTTGAAGCAAACTATCAAGGTGCTAACATCAGAAGATGAATTGTGAGTATTACCCATGAACAAATGACACATATGGGTTGGCAGAAATGTTTTGAATATGCTTCAAGACACTTCTACTGGCTTTCTATGAGGAATGACTTCAAAGACTATATCCGCAGATGCCACCTATGCCAGCTCAACAAGCAACCTACCACTGTCCCTGAAGGATCAATCACCCCCTTCCCTGTCCCCAGGCAGCCATTCTCGTCCCTTGCAATTGACCTTGCTGGACCCTTCCCTTGCGATTCCAAGCTTGAACTCATCATAGTTGTCTTGGATCGATTCAGTGGCATTACCTACCTCATACGAGTCTACCAGAACATTACAGCTATCGAAACAGCACACACCCTCATTGATCGAGTTTTCTCCATTCATGGTTTCCCTACCTCCCTAGTCTCTGACAGAGACCCCAAGTTTATCTCACACTTTTGGACACAGCTTATGGCGAATCGTAATGTTGAACTCAACATGGCTACAGCATATCATCACCAGACTAATGGACAGACTGAGCGCAGAATCAGAACTGTTCGCCAATGCCTTAGGAACTATGTCAACCCTAAAGGAACCAAGTGGGTTCGCCACCTACCTCATGTCCAGACTGCAATCAATGCAGCCCCCAGCGATACAACAGAATTCTCCCCCTTCGAAATCACCTTTGGCAGACTACCAAACCTCCTCCCTAGCGTCAGAGTTCTTCCTACTTCAGTACCTGCAGCAGACGAGATTGCTTCACAGATCATAAAGAACCAACAACTTGCCAGAGATACACTCAAGAAGGCCAGAGCACGCCAAACTACCTCCAGCGAAAACAGAAGAAAGGATGGACCCCCAATCATCCTAAACGGAACTGAAGTTATCCTCAAGTCACCACCCTATATCTATAAGGTTGGACGAAATCACAAACTAGTTGGACCATGGTTATGACCCATCTCAGTGAGCGAAGGACCTGACAGACATAACAACTACAAACTCATACTCCCTCCAGTGATGGCAGGAATCCACCCATGGATCCATCACAACCATCTTTGCTAATACCTAAGACCCAACCCCTTCGCCTTCCCAGGAACACCTGAACTCATATCCAAAGAGCCTGTCACCATCGATGCTAGTTGTCAAGAACAATGGGAAATCGAAAAGATACTCAAAGATCGAATCTATCACAGAAAAAGATAGTTCTTGATCCATTGGAAAGGCTATGACGAAATCGAAGTAACATGGGAACCCCTCTACAACCTAGATGGCACCAGAACCCTCATCAGATCCTACTGGTTCGATACCTACAATGAATCTATACCTTTCAGACTCCTTTGGTCCCATGGTAAGACTTTCTCTACCTGGACACTTCAGAAACCAGACTATGCCCCCCTCTCACCTGAGCTTGACCCTGACGGATTTTGGAAACCTCTCTAAGACTCAGACTACTCAGAATCTGATACCAGTACAATACTCTCCACCTTGGACGAATCTGAGATGGAAGGCCAACTGCTTCATGGTATTTTCTTCGCTACTATGGGGCTTATAAAGGTGTAAGCTCCTGACACCAGTGATGGATATATGTTTACTGATTAAGTTATATGTTTTGATATTGAGTGGAATGCTCCAAAGGCGGGTTGGTCATTAAGCCCTTTAGGATATTCTTTATTGTTTTGTTTGTTTTATTTCTTTTAAGGGGAATGTAACGGAATCCTACTATATTTCTACTATTACTACTGACTTGATGTTGGTTATTGCTTATTTGGGTTTATACCTGATAAGCTCTACTATTTGGTTGTCCCTTCCTACTTGGTTATGACTTCCTAACAGTTTATTCTTTCCTTGTTTCGCTTATTACTACCCCTCCTTGCCTCTACCCATATGGGTATCGCTATCCTCTTGCTATACATACTGGATTTGTATAGTATTAGTGATCTCTTGTTCCTTCTTGTTAGGAGTCCATTACTTGTTTTGTTAGCTCCATCCTGTCCCTTTTAACCCTCTGTTTTCAGAATATGGTTACCTTGTTATGCTCCCTCTGTTAGCATGTTGTTGGACAGGATGTTTGCGCTTTTGTTTAGGTTTCCTAGCTACAATCTTTGGTATTTAAAGAGCCTGCAATCCCTTAAGGATTCAGACTCTGAAGCCTCACAGGACTATCATCTTTAATACTACAAGTTGAACGGTCACTCAATCAGTTCCTTACCTTTTACCTTGTCTATGGAAGACCTATCGATCGACGCTTCTCCCCCTATCCTAATTGTATCTTGAGAGTCCCTTTGGGATTCTCAAGATACTTGGGAGTAGGTTACACATACCTTTTACCTTGTCTTTTGAAGACCTATCCATTGGCGCTTCACACCCTATTATTATAGTATCTTGTAAGTTCCTTTGGGATCTTCGAGTTACTTGAGTGGAGGTTACATTTTTTGACGTAGACTCACGTATACCATTGATCTTCAGTAGAGAACGTTCACCTTTCACCTTCCTTTCCCGTGCAGTACTAGTACACATCCCTGTTTCCAAGAAGGCCTTGAGCTGACTCCTAGCGATACCTGCTCACATTAGGTATCAACCATTTCCCTTCCAAGAGATACCAGATGGCACTTGACGGGAGAATCGATACCATCCTCCTCAGGACCCTAAAGTCAAGTGCCAGAACCCCTACCTGCACCATCCTCTGAAGATTGAGAACCATCTTTAGTAGATTGCAGCAGTAGCAAAGAAGTTGACTAAGAACAAGCCTTAGACCAAGCCCAAGCCCAAGCTTTAGACCAAGATCAAGTCCAAGAACAAATCAAGCACAGCTCTACTAAGAAGTCGAATTTATGAAAAAACCAAGCACACAATCGGAATCAGATTCCGGTCCGAGGAAACTCCACAAACAGCACCTCCCAGCTTTGCCACCTAGACTACCTAGTCTACCAAGACAGCAACCCTGCACCTGATGATTTACCAAGTCCACCACAACCCCCTAGTCCACCTAGTCGTTCTAGCAATCTAATCCTTGTACCTATTGCCATGTCAGTCTTACTAGAGGGAAACAAGTATCCTAAAGTGGCCTGCACTATTAACATTCACAGGAGAAGTAAAATATCAAGACCCATCCAGAAGCAAGTCATGGTTCAACACAGTCCATCAATAGATTACCAGCTTTGGCATAACTGAGGATACCCCTGAAGACCTGTAATACTATGGAGCTGATTGCGGAGAGAAAGCTCTCAATAAATTCACCCAAAATGAAGCATCCTAATGAGACTACACAGTTGTTGGATACAAACAGAAATTCAAGGCCTAGTTCCTGCCTTCCACATCTACGGATACCATCTATGAACAAAGGCTACAAGTCAAGCAAACTCCCTGTGGAAAAACATAATAGATTACCAACACTGTAATCAGACTTGAAACCTTGAGAGAGAGTCTCCCCTGAGGAACAAGTTCAGACAATTCCCTGAAGCAGAGACTGCTAGATGTCATGGTTATCAAACTCAAGTGAAAAGTGAAACCATATTTCATTTCAGATACGTCCTTTGACTAGCTAGTGGAGATAGCAGAAAAGCGAGATGCAATTGCCTGGATCACAGAACTCTATAGAAACTAAAATCATTAAGGAAATGTAACCTCCTATTCCATTTCCGAACAGGCACCAAAGCTCCCCCAGAACTACACCTCGCGAAATCAACCAAGTTTCTCTAACATCATCTCACAGAATCCAAATGTGTCCCACGTTGAGATGGATCGACTCTGGAGAGACAATAACTGTTACTATTGTGGAAAATATAAACACTTCTCTGATAACTGCTTTGAGAAGAAGAAGCATAGAATCACTCAATAGCGATGAAATGGCGGCTCTGGTAGATCCAGGAGACCCGAGAATATCAGAAGAACATACCACAACCTGGAATATGATCCCTATAGGATAGAATCAGTCACAGTTACCACCAACTATGTATAACCTAGAGGAACTAAACTCCAAGCCCTCAAATCATATTCCACAGTCAATGGCCAAAAAGCAAAGACACTTTTCGATACAGGAAGCACAGGAGACAACTTGATAGGAGGAAGGTTTATCACTACTGACTTAATCCCTACTAGAGATCCCGAAACTCCTATCAACCTTAAGATGGCAGTGTTTCGGGGTAGGCAATTCTGTACTGTTGAATTGTCTAGGCCATGTTGGTATTGAGAAGAACGGAGAACTGTTAGGAGAGCTCGCTAAAGGGTATGATAAATATAGAGGTTCTCGAAGGCTTGTAAACTTGTTATATTGTCAAAGTCTCTTGTCTGTTGCTTGATGATCCCTTAACTACAGGGGATTGCTAACCATTTATTCACCTTTTCCTGATACTTATATTGGCCATATAAAGAGGTTTTCTGAGAGACTTCGGCCATAGTCTTTAAAAGTGCGAACACAGTTTGGCCCTGAAGATGTATGACCCCACCGCAGCAAATGATCACCTGGACTGCCTATTTCTCTGAGGGTGTTAAGCACTCCACCAGTAGATAGCTTTCGATCTCTTTGCCAAATAAACTGGGTTCAAGCTGATGCAGGCCATTTGCGAACATCACATGGAATACTAGGTGATTAGTCTAGATGGCCGTCTTTCTTGCATATATGCACTCATTTGCAGATGCATTCGGATTATCAAGAATGTAGAATATGTAATAGATCATCCTGGAAAATTACTCTATCATCTTTCACCAAGGCAGAGTAGTTCTGGATCCGATCCTACTTCTTCCCAATGTGGGTCGTAGTCAATATAGTCATCTCCCGGCGCTATATACCATCACATCTTTAGACTTGAAAGTCTAGTACCATATCCCATATTTGTAACATCAGCCCCCCCTGTCCAAGCTTCGTCTTGAAGCAATTCTTCCACTTAGTACTCCTTCTGGTAGGGTTAAAAAAACCTTCTGCGATTTCTTGGCCACAGCAGGAAAAACCTTTTCGTAGACACTACTTAGCCCAACTTGCGCATTTCCGGATTTTCCCTATGAAAATCTTCTACCAATTCCTGAGCATTCTGTAAGTGCTCCGCTGGTTACCTGGTGTGCTCATCCTCAGATCATCTTTTCCACTTGACAAAGTATTGAAGTTCTTTGATTGTTTGTAAATGTCCTTTGAATCTTCACTTATAAGAGATTATTTCACTCTTAATAATTTTCTCCACCTCCCATTCAAGGTCACCTTGAAGTTCTTCTGATGCCAAGGGTGGTTGTGCTCGGCCAGGTGTCACTGATTTTCGGTATGGCTCGAGTAACGATACATAGAATACAGGATGGATTTTCCATCTCTCTGATATTTCTACTTTGTAGGCGAGGTCTCCTTGTTGCTCTAGGATTTTGAACGGACCATATAATTTTGGCGCTAACTTCTTAGACAGTCGCTTACTGCTGATATTGATCGTGTTTAGCATAATCAAGTCCACGATTTTGAAATCTGGTTGGCTTCGAGCTTTGCGGTCATAGTACTTGTTCATCCCTTCACGGGTCTTCTCGAGTGATTGCTTTGCCTTTTCAAGTATCACTTTCTTCCAGTGAGCATACATAGTAGTTCCCAGATCATGAGCATCTCGCTCCTTCATCCATTAGGTTTACAGATGGTAACTATAATTTGCATAAAAGGGAGTTAATCTATGTGCGCTTGTTACTGAGGTGTTATAGGCATACTCGGCTAATGGTAGGAGATAGTATCAATCATCCTGATCGCAGTTGACAAATATTCGAAGATAGCCTCCTAGCACTTGGTTGACTCTTTCTGTTTGTCCATCAGTTTGAGGGTGGTACACTGTAGACATTTTTCTTTTGATATTTAATGTCTTGCAGAATGATTCCCAGAAATATGATCCAAACTTTGCGTCCATGTCAGAGATGATTTCTGTGGGTAACCCATGAAGTTTCCAAACTTCTTTGATAAATGCCTCTGCAACCTCCTTTGCGGTCGCATTTTCTTCTAAGCTGATAAAGTGTGTCATTTTAGTGAACCGGTCAGCGACAACCATGATCTGGGTGTATCCTGCGGATTTGGACAGTTGAGTGATAAAATATACTGCGGTAGATGCCCAAGCGGCAAAAGGAACCTGTAGTGGTTATAACAGCCCAAAACGTGCATGCCTTGGTGCCTTAGCTTTTTGGCATTCGGAGCAGGATTGTTCATAGTCGTTTATCCAGTTTGTGATTCCTTTCCAATAAAAGTCTCTAGTAATAATTTCCACAGTCTATTCTTGGCCGAAATGTCCTGCAATCCTAGAGTTGTAACAGCTTTTTGCAATATCTGTCTGCAGGGTTTTGCTTCGAGGAACATATAGGCATCCTTTGGAAAAGAGAATTCCATCCGTTAGGCTCCATTGTGTTGGCATATCTTTGCCATAATCTCGTAGACGTTCTAGTTCCTTCTTTCTGCATAGCCAATCTGGATCTTTGTCTGCCATTTCTATTACCCGTTCTAAGAATTTTATATCAAATTTCTTGACTTCACACTGGCGATTATTGCATTTGACATTAATGTTTTCTTTTAGTGCAAGTCGGGTGTAAGGCGTATGCCGGAGCTGCCAAAACTTTGGCTTGCTCGTTTGGTATTATCTAATTCCATGGCTTCATGAAGTTCTCACTCATCTATCTTTTCAATAATCATCTGTGCTATACGGTCTCCTCTGTGTACCTGAAAATTATTGTCCGTAGTATTGACTAGGAGGAGCTTAAATTCTCCTCTATAGTCTGCATCCACTACTCAGGCTCTAATAGAAAAACCATGCTTGACGGCCAACCCACTACATGGTGCAATGCGCGCATATGTTCTGATTGGTAGTCTGATGGCCAAGCCTGTCCCTATGAGCACTTGCCCTCTCGCAGGAAATTGGTATTCTTCAGTACTGTATAGGTTATGACTGGTGGCTAGCTTGGAACTTCGAGTTGGGATTCTTGCCTCTGCTTGGAGTCTTTTGATCCTTTTTGTATTTATCCATTCCTTTGGAGGTGATGCCGGACGGGGCTTCTCTGAGTTTTCTTTTCCACATATAACCGAGACTACTAAATTTCAGTTATCCTGTCGGTTTTCAAAGTGATGCAACTGAAGTATAGCCTGCTTGGCATGCTAAGCTCATCTTCAGGGCGGTACTCTGGCCGCTAGCTTAACGCATCTAGTTAGCCTCCTCTGGTTCCTGGTTGGTAGATGATTTTAAGATAAAAATCAGTTAGCTTTTGAGCCCAACGTATCTGTCTGGCTGACCAGGCCATTGTAGTAAGAAAGTATTGTAGGTTTTGATGATCGGTATAGATGATGAATGGTTTGTCAGTCCCTGCAAGATAGTGTCGCCATTCTTCCAACGCAACCAGTACTGCTAACAATTCCTTGTCTTGAATGTCGTAATTGCGTTCGATGGGAGTCAACTTTCGGGAGTAGAAAGCGATAGGATATAGTTATTTGTCCACGTATTAAGAGAGGACACATCCAAGAAGCCTAATCGCTGGCATCTGTTTCCACTACCGTTTCCCTGTCCAGATTGAAATGATATAATATTGGTGCCGTGATGAACCTGCATTTGTGCTCCTCAAACACTTGCTGTTTTTCTCCCCATGAAAAATCCTTGGAGTTCCCTTTAAGCAAATCGTGATTGGCGCGCTTAGCACAGAGAAATTCAGACCAAACGGCATAACCTTATATTCATATAAGCTGTATCGTTTGCGTAAAGCGGTTTTCCATTCGTCACCTTCCTTATACGGATCAGGTGTTAACCATCCTTCAGATCCAGCTTGGTGAAAATAGTGGCTCCTTCAACACGGTCGCGTAGCTCCGTCATAAGAGGTAATGGATATTAGTTGTGGATAGTGACTTTGTTCAGCCCTTGGTAGTCAACTACCAACCTCAGTCGTCAGCCTGGCTTCAGCACGAACAGTATTGGTGCTCCTGCCAGCGATTTGCTGGGGGAGATTTTCCTTGTTTTAACATATTATCTAGATACGTTTGCAGGGTTATTAGCTGTTTTTCAGATAAAGGATATATAGGTTCCCAAGGTGGTTAGGTATCCAGTTTGAGGTCAATCGCATCAACGAAGGTTTGATGAGGTGGTAGTTTCGTCACTGTTGATTGACAAAACAGGTCTTTGTGATTGTGGTATTGAGCAGGTAGAGTATCAAGTATTATTTCTTCCTTATCATTTACCCTTGTAACTTGTCCAATCACCACTGCCTCTGGGACCTCCAGAACGTCCATGTCCCATTCGATTGAGATTCCTAAGTCCACTGGCAAGAGATTATATTGGAATCCTGCATGCTCAAAAATCTAGTTCTCCAGGTCATGAATTCCTTTTATGGGGTGTTCATTATTCCACCATCCCAATGGAATTATGATTCCGTAGTTTCCGGTAGGTGCGATCTCACATACAATCTTCGATAAGTGTTTATTTTTTCCAATTTCCAAGTAAAGGGTAAAGGTAAAATCCCTTCCAGTAGAGAATTCGTTTCCAGTAGACCCCAAAATGGGTATCTGGTCCTAGCAGGATTTGGAAGGAATATTCAATTCCATAATCAAGTTTTTGTGCATAACAAAAATATTGGACCCTAAGTCTAGTAGGACCCTTAGGCGATATCATTTCCCATATACATAAATATGTGCAGTTCCTTCAGGGCATTGGTAGCGTTTTGGTCCCTCATGCTTGAGCTATTGTCGCTTCTGTGACGGTATTATATTGGTTCATCCTCGCTTAGAAGACATTATGGTTGTATAGCTTAGGTGTTCGGTACAACGCGAGCATTGTTTCGACCATACAGGTCTCCTCAAACGAACTAAATAAATAATCAGGTTAATAACATTCCTGGCGGCCCACTACAAGCGGTCTTTAACCCCTGCCGAGGGCCTCCCAATATGTTGAAAATTCCTATTTTCATAGGAGAGTCGCATACATAATTATGCAGCACACTTTTTTATCTATTACTACCATGCAAAGTTATCAGTAATATGTGCCAAAGTTTTTTGCATAACTTAGCTATGCTCCTGAAGGGATTTTTTCCTAAAAGTGTAGTTTGTTTTCGAAAAATAAAATGATATCTGAAAAAGGACTGTAAATTCTGAAAATAGTAACTGTTTCCGAATTGGGAATATCTTGTCCCAATACGGAAATAAGTGTGAATTTTGCCGCTACTAATTTTCGCAATAAGAGTCGTTGCATAACTCTTCCTTTCAGTTGTCCATCAGTGGTCTAGTTCGGAGAGTTGTGTTTGGCCCCCCCGGTCTTCTGGCAGGGTCATAAGTTCAATCCTCTCTGAGGTTTGAATTATTGAGTACCGGCTCGTAGGGTTTGTGGTCTTGTGTGGCGGCTAAGCTGCCTGTAATCATTCCTCAGCTCCCACTGTCTGAGAACTATTGTTTTGCCTACTTTAGGTTGTCAATAATGTGGCTAGAGTCAGTGACACAGATGGGGGTGCAGGATTGGTCAACTAAAGCGTTTTGCACAAATTTTTGACTTCATGCTCCAAGTTTTCTCATCTCTCTGGCCAAAATAGGATCCCATTTTCGAATCCGGTCGCTATACCTAGTGCCCCGAATACCCAAACACCGTGTCTGTTGGTGCCATTAAGACATATCCGTGTCCCATAATTCCCATAACTGAGGTATTGGTTGACGTTGTATATGATTAACCTTTGGTTTCACTTTGCTCATTGTCAGAGTTGCAGTCTGTGGTTTGCGGGGAAATTTTGGTTGTTCTTTGGTTGTTTGCTTATCGCAAGCTCTTGCTAGCAAATTGTCCTTGCAACATTTTGACCAAGTGTGGTTGTTGAGGCAGCAACGAGTGCAACCATTTTGTGCCTTTCGCTTATCCACAACATCTTGTAGGATTCCGCCATAAGCATTTTTCCAGTCAGTATGCTTCTCTTTGTTGTTGTTCCCCTTTTTTCCTGATGGGTTAGCCTTTGCTGTCTTCTATTGTGAGGAGTTATTGCTTCGTTTCTGGTTGGTGTATCCTTGTTTGGTATTGACCCCCTTGGTAGTGTCATCGCGCTTTCGTTTGGATGATCTACTAGATGAGGGTTCTCCTTTGGATAGTTTCTGCCGTTCCAGTTAATCCTCTTCTTGTCGGCCAACTTCCTGTATGGATTCCATCCATTCCTCATCAGAGGAGAACTTTACATGTGATAACTGGTGAAGAATATCTTCAGGAAGTTTGCTTTCCACCCGTACCCTCCAACTAATTCCTCTTAGACCGGCCTTGGTGTTAAGGTTTTCGAGGAAAAGGAGGTAAGTAACAATTTTGCCTTTGTAGATGACTTTGAACATTCCTTCTAGGGCTTGTCGTTCCTCCTCGATGCAGATATATCATTTCGTAATTTCTTGCCGAAAGCGATCCCATATGGAATAGTCTGGATCCCTGGGGTATCCACCTAATCCACCAATAACGTTCTAGTATATCTCTGAGAAGGCTGTCACTTTATTTCCCTTTATTTTCGCCAAAGCAAAGACTATTCGATGTGCATGATTCTCCCACTGTGTAGGATTGCAGTCAAAATAGTCTTCACAAGCTGTCAAATAGTTTCGAACGACCTGGTTGTCGTTTCCTTCAAAGAAGTAAGGTGGTTCCGCTATTAGCTTTGCTAGTCGGGAGAGTCCACCGATACATTCCAAGAAGGCTAACGTTAACCTGTCCTTGGGTACATTGTTTCTGGGAATAGATGGTTAATGGGGAGCGGGTTCCGCACTGCCGCCCTCTCTGCCCCATCCTTCTTCTCTATCAAATCGGACCTATTATCATCATCCGGGTCAGGGGCATCACCAAGGTTACCTGGTGGTGGTGGCGGTAGTAGGTAAAATCCTCCATGGTCGACTTCTTTTCCTTTATCCTGCCTTAGAGTTGACGCAGATTCCTTTGTAGGAATAGTACCTTCTATGGGTACTATTGATTGTCGTTGGTCGGGCAGTCCTTGGTCACTATCACCAGGTTCGTGCTTTGTTGGTATCGGGGTCCTCTCTGCCAACTGAAGTACCAGAGCATCCAGGTAGGCCTTCATAGCAGTGCTGTGTTCTTGTTATTGTTGAGCACCTAATTCATGTTGCTCATTCATTCTTCTGGTCCATTCCTGTTCCTGTTGGTTCAACTTAGTATTAAGTTGCATTAGTGCCTTTCCCAGGATTCGGTCTCTTGTCTTGGAAATATGGGCCTGTTGCTCCTGTTGGGCCTGTTGCTCCTGTTGGGCCTGTTGGCGTCAGAACTCTTCCTGGACCTAGGCACGTAACCTTTGCTGCTCCCGTTCAGTCTTGCCACTTAATTGTTCTAATTCACAGCGACCTTCCTGTATTTCAGCATTATTGGTAATATCAGCTAAGGCCATGCAGCCCTGCAATAATTCTAGACTTGTAAAACCCTGCCTGGCCTCCTGTGATAGTGCTGAGATCACAAAATGATTCTCATCAGGTCTTTCTTTCAGGGATCGGTCCAGGTGGGGTAATGCATAGACCCCATGTTGCAGGAAATCATCTTGCGTATTTACTGGCTTCTTTGTACACTCAGCATGTTTCTGAACTCTTGATGGTTGACGACCCTAATGCGTAATCGGAGAGCTGTTCTGGTTTTGGGGCGGAATTAGAGATGCTGAAGGGGTAGATTCTGTATCATCCTCTTCGATGATCTTGTCTGGCCTCTAAGGACTAGGAATAGCTGTGTCATCTCGTTCCGTAGCCATAGTAGCTACTTTGGACTCCAAGATGATTTTCTGAACAATGGTTTAGTGAACCAGTATAGTTCAACTATTTCAAATAGAGGTATTTCCGCAAGGTCAGCCGTAAGTATCTCTACCAACGAGGGCTAGGTAGATTATTGTTTCCATTTTGTAAACGCAGTTATACGTCGCCCATCTTGCCGATAGATATGTTCAGTATATTTTTACTGTATGCGAGCGAGTTGTTGAAGAGCGACTGCACGTAGGTCCAGTGCGTATTCTTCGCAACAAATAGGAAATATGTTGTCAACGTTGAGAGGGCAACAGTGCCTACAATGTTGGCACTGATGAAAACTTTCTGTCTCGAAGTATTCTCTAAGCATGAGAGGATGTTGACTTGCTTTGGTGACAGAAGAGTTACAATATAGTGTTTCGGGGTAGCCAATTCGGTACTGTTGAATTGTCTATGCTGTCTTCTTATCGAGAAGAGGGGAGAACTTTCAGGAAAGCTCGCTAAATGGTATGATAAATATAAGAGGTTCTCGAAGGCTTGTAAACTTGTTATATTGTTAAGGTCTCTTCTCTGTTGCTTGATGATCCCTTAACTACAGGGGGGTTTTTTTTTTTTGATTAAATCATATATTCACTGTTAATGTACAGGAACCTGCATGGAGAGCAAGCTATGGCATAAACGAAACGTTAATTTCAAATGTCAAAGACAAAAGAAATAACTGTACAAGTTCTTCCCTAGTGATGACCATACCGTCAACACGCCCAACCATGGTGACTAATTCAAAAAGTATAGAATAAAATGAAATCAAAAGAAATCATAACAGCAAGGAAAGATATAGCAGGAAAGAATAACCACTCAGTCTGGGTCATAGTCGGGGGTGGAGGAGGCAGCGGTAGAAAAAACCGTTGACATGGTGGATGGGAAGTTCGTGCGAGTAGCACGGATGTATGTGGCGAGACCTAGGATCATGTCCAAGTCGGCCCAAAGTGGGGAGCCATGGCCCATTGAGGACAGCTTCAGAAGGTAAAGCTGGCGTTCTGGGAACTTGGAAGAGCAGTGGAGAATTGCATGCTCAATGGTGTCATCCTCTGAGTCGCGGGAAGGGCAGGTGGGAGAGTGATTGGCATCGCTCCATGAGGGTTGTATGTCCAGATAGCTCTTGCCAGCTCACATCTGGTGAATTGGCCCAGCCTAAAAGCGGTTGAGGCTCAAAAAGGCATGTGGGCGGAGGGACGGCTTGTACTGATAGTAAGGGGGGGGTGGGAGTTTATCTGTGGGAGTTTGATACCGTTCTGTGCCACCTTGATCAAGAGGTAGCACATCCCACCGATGGGGAGGTGAGAACGGAGGGCGGGGATCAGCCATAGTTGCTTCCAGTGGAGGGGGATATAGTTGGCCCTAAGGCCACAAAGGAGGGGGCAGGAGGAGTCCCCTGCCCTAAAGTTAGAGACGGATGGAAATACCGGAGGCAACCTGACTGCAGCTGGGTTGATCTCGGGAGGGGAGCAGGCAAGCCGTAGCGCGGCCATCCTGCGGCCATGGGGGATGAGCGAGTTGAGAGGTGGGAGGCAAGCCTCATAGGGTAGGATGGATACTGGAGTCGATGAGAAGCAGTTGGTGACACACCGTTGGACCTTGCTTCAAAAGACTTCCATTTTCACCATCATAGCCGCATTGGGGATGAGGAGGTGACCGCCGTAAGTGAGGCTTTGTCGGAGCAGGCCCATAGCCAGCCTGCGGTTTATGTAGGGGACTATGCCTATGCCAGGAGGAGAGACTTGCCTTATTAGACCGAAGGCCCCTTGTTCAAGGGCTAGCCTCTTGAGGAAGTGAGTGGTATTTTCCATCAAGGGTGAAAACCAGTATCCTAGCCATCGGACTCAGGAAGAACGCTGGAAAAGACTCCAATGGAGAGAGATGAGAGCCAGTGAGGAAGGAGAGCGATCCCTAGGAGTACGGCAGTGGATGAGTTCAGTCTTGGGAACTGAGAAGGACACCTCAAGTGGGGTGGCCTTCCTGCAAAGGCGGGTTTACTAGTGTTGAATAAGCTGTGTGTTCCTCAGGTATGACCCAGACCCAACAGTAACAGTAAAATCATCAACATAGGAAAACATAATCCCTTTAGGGATAAACTAGTGCAGGGAAGATACATAAATTAAAAATAACAAAGGAGAGATAGGGGAGCCCAGGGGGGCACCCACTAGAACAGGCAAGAAAATATTACGGGAGCTCTGGAAAATCAGGTGGCATTTGTGGTCAGTCAAAAAGGAACGAACTCCAGACACCACATAAGGAGATATGCCTTTGGCGCGGAGTAGGGATGATAAACAACTGGAGGAAATATTATCAAAGCCTCCTTTGATGTCAGGAAAGAGGGTAGAGGTCTTGAGGCCTGGACACTGCAGTATGCAGACTTCGTGTGTGAGCGCAGCTCATGCGTCAATGGTGTTGAGTCCAGGGAGGGAGCCATATTGGTTTGGGTGGATGAGGCCTACGGTGTGGGCCATTAGCGATAGGCGGGTTGCCATTATCCTTTCCAGAATCTTGGAGATAGTTTCCCTTAACTACGGGGTTGATTGTTTTTTTTTTTTTTTTTT